>JANTNT010219160.1:1445-15271 GCA_024752375.1 Entacmaea quadricolor
TCTACTAAAATGAAGTAGACTTCTTACCACTAATTATTACTTTTTTCTTGTTGTTTACTTTGCAAAACAATCAAAAAACAAAAGAATAAAAAAACAAGGCATTATTTGCACATGCACAGGACTGAGCACTATTCTGATTAATAGAGAAATGCATACATGTATGAAGAATAAATGATCATAACATAGTTAATGTTCATTTTTATGCTTTACATTGTCACAAATGCAGTTTTTCATTAGAAATAGATTGTTTGGTCAGTTGGGAAGCTATGTGGAAGCTAGCTTGCTTATTTACAACATTTAACAACTCTTCTTTTGGAAAAAATTGCACAATCCCACACAATTTTTCCAAACAATTGACCTTTTTCCTTCACAATTTTACCTCAAAACCCTGGACAACTTTAATTTTTTCCCACACATTTCCAGAAGGTCTGACCTGAACAATTTATCCTCTCTTTACTGGGACAAGATTGCTCAAATGCTTCCTGTGTACTCCAGAGTTACCAGATAAATGAAACTCTGTGTAAATGCCCAGAAACTGGAAGCTTGGGTGGTGCAGCAGTTAGTGAGCTGGCTTCTCGCCAACATGATCTGACCTGGGTTCTATTCCGGCTCGGTGTCGTATGTGAGTAGAATTGTTGGTTCTCTCCCTTGCTTCAAAGGTTTTTCTCCAGGTTCTCCAGTTTTCCTCCCTCCACAAAAATCAGCATTTCTAAATTCTAATTCCATCCAGAATCAGAGGTCCATAATTTTAGATAACTCACTGTGGTTAATATGTCTATACCCTCTATAAAAATGGGCTATTTATTTATTTAGAAAATTTTTCACATGGGAGGGCTGTCTTGGCTACACAAGACAACATTTCTCCATATAAACAGGTCCAAATGTAACAAGAATAATATTCATTGTGCAAAGTTTCTAAGTGTTAGTAAAACTGATGTAGCTATAAGCATTTTCTTGTTCTTCTATGCCATTACACCCCTTGTGGGATATAGATCATCAAGTTACTACTGATCGCCATGGTACTGGGGCTTTATCCTCAAGCTGGGTCCAGGTATACCCTATATACCCTATTATAAGCATTTAACATGTACTAAATGTATGCAACCAAGGCTGGTCAGCCTTGGTTGTTTATGAAAACATCTATGGAAAGCATGTAATTTCTGAGAACCCTCCTTTGAAATACTGTACCATCTTTAAGGTAGTTCCGGACAATTGCGGAACTTAATTACCTTAAACTACCTTAATGTTCTTTCCTTTTAAACAAGACAATTTACAGTTAATGGATAATCTTACTTGAAAACCCCTTCCCATTCTTTCATTAGCATCTCATTATAAAGGTTCCTGCAAAATAAACAAAGAACATTGCCATTCAGATATTCTCTCCATGTGACACACATGGTAAAAAAAGGACTTGGACAGGACAAAAATTAATTACTGAACATGCAATTGTATTTAATATTTAAAATAAAAATATAATAATAAGTTAAGGGATAATGTACATGAGCATACTATTAAGCAACTTCTCATGATTCTAACCCCAGGGTTGGGGGGGGGGGGTACTCCCATATATGGACCATACAGGGATGATCTGCTGAACAGGGTATGGGTTTTGGAGTTTGTCATGAACAGGGTATCCCTTTCCCCAATTTTTGTCATTTTCTGGGTACCTTTTTTCCAGATAAGCTTAGTACATAGTTTCATCTATTTTTTGTTGGCCAATAAAATGATACTCCGTCATAAACAGAGTATGAGAATTTGAGTTTTTCTGTAATAAACAGGGTTACCAATTTAGGATCCAATGGAACACCCCATCCAAATCTTGCTGGAGTACCCCATTTTCTCCAGGAGGGAGTGCAGCAGCAGAGATCAATCCATTCACAGGTGGCAAGCTCAGCAGTGTTGGCCACCCCAATGTCCCCCTTCAATGTGCTGACGAACATAGTCGCCAGGCGACCAGGACAGCAAAATCCATGTGCTGGCTCCCATAGTACAAGGAGGTTTGAATGAAATGTACCTACCCCATTATTTATTGAAATAAAATGCAAGTACACTACAGGGAAGCCAATTTAGAAAAAAGCGAAAAAATAAAATAAATCATCTTTTATTTGAATTTTGTAGTTTGACAACAAGATAGCCTGGTAATGATCATGGATCATGATCATCAGTAAGTTGAGAAAATTGGGGGAAAATAACTTTAAAATGGTTATTTTGAATTTTTTTATTTTTTCACTTTTTTTTAAGGTGGGCTCCCTATGTGTACAAGTTCTATATAAAGATTTTTGAAAAGCATGAAGAAATTTATCAGAACATGAACAAAGTCTTGAGAAGCATGACAAAAAGTAGAGTGTAAAATCGTGACTGTTCTGATAAATTTTCAATATTTCTTTTATAAATACAAATCCCAGTTGGCCACGCTATGTATATACTGACAGTGCTGTGTGCTGATTTATAGCATATCCTAGTTTTGTTATAAATATAATTATATTATAAAAATTATTATAACGTAGATTCGATAGATAGATAGATTCGATAGTACGCATGCTCTGATTGGCTAAAAACCTGTTTTACCAGGTTACATGTATATAACATAGAAAACCTATGTTTTATCATTTTAAATTGCTTGTTTTGGCCATAATATTGCAAAGAAACTTGCCTTTGAAGTTGAAATGTTGCGAAAAATGTTTGTTACCTGATTAAGATTGTATTGCTCGACAAACAAATATAAAAAAATCATAAAATTTAAAAAGTAATCGCTTTTTGAGATTTTGCATCTCAAAATGCTTGCCTTTGCCATTGTTTGCCATCTTTGCATGCCTAAAATCTATATTATAAAGCAAATAAAGAAGGCTAAGCCATGTTTTATACCATGAGAAAACACTCTGGACATTTGAGAAACACTCGAGAAATGTTAAATGCAATCGCCTATGGCTCATGCTTTTGAAGATTTCTCTCGTGTTTTCAACTGTCCATCATGTTTTCTCACAGTATAAAACATGGCTTAGCCTTCTTTATTTGTTAAATATTTATTCAAAAGTCATACCTCATTTCAATAAGGACATCATAGATTTGATTAACATTAAGCCCATAACCCTGAAAACACAGGGATAAAATGTTTAGAGAAAGAAAACAGTAATACAATGTGCTCAAAAGTTTATGGCACAGTGCATTAATATATTATAGTTTGAGGAAATGTTATCTTCAGAAGGGATTGATCTGAGACCACCTATCAACAGCTGAGGATTTTTCATAGGAAGGCACAGTCAAACCTCTATTTATAGACATTAAATGGTTAAGATTTTGGCCTGCATTAGTGATAGACATGTGTCTAGGAATCATATTATTGCTTCACTTCAAGAGGCCCTACACAAGTTTGCAATACAGTTTACGTAAACTATCAAGTACCAAGTACTTTCAAGGCTTTTGCTTGAGTTAACCATAATACATAAAGGCTTCCACTGAAGAAGCCAAAATGTCATTTCATTTTTTAACTATTTACGTGTGTTACTGTAAAAGCATGTGCAATAGGTAAATTACAAGTCTTGAAATGTGTAATGACAGAAGAAGACTGCACTAGGCCTTTGACAGCTTCTAGTCATAAGATAGTAAGCCAGCTCAACTAGAAATTGTGGACAGCTGTTTTGGTCTTTATTGGGCCTTGTCAGCATGGTATATAATTATATATCTAGTGAACTGTGGATCCCAACAAAGTCAATAACAAGAAATAGGCAGGTAATTATAACCCATGTCAGATAGGCTCAAAAAACATATAAGCATGAGTAGGTAAATTATGAGCCTCAGAACGGTTAATGACAGAAGAAGACTGCACAAGGCCTTTGTCAACTTCTAGTCATAAGATAGTATGCCAGTGCAACTAGAAACTGTGGACAGCTGTTTCAGCCTTTATTGGGCTTCATCAGCATGGTGTATCTAGCAAACTGGCTGGATCCAAAAGAGCTGTCCACAGTTTCTATCAATGCTAAAACTTTTTTCTTATCGTACATAACTTAACAATTAGAACAATATTTATGAGACTGAGATTTTACAGTCAAACCAGCCATGCATTTCTGTCAAGGTTCAAAGAGTCTAATTGCTTTTACAAATTTCATTTCAATATTGCTTTGAAACTTGCATTAATGAAGCTGAACTTGCAAACTTCAAATTAATATTCAAATATTGATTTTTACTGGATTATTTGATGCACAAGAACAAGCTAGCCACTCAAATACTTTTAAAATTGCCTAGTATGAAAGTATTTTCCTTCCTTAACATCATCACACAATCACAGGATTTCAATCTAGACTATTTTTTAAAATAATAATTAATAATAATTGGAAATTGCAGTGGATCCACAATATAGAGTGGCTCTTCATCCACTGAAGTCCAGTTGGAATTTAAGAAATGTTGATTTTTACAGAGGGAGGAAAACCGGAGAAGCCAGAGAAAAACCCTTGAAGCAAGGGAGAGAACCAAAAACCAACTCTACTTTTTTGAAATCTACAAGCTCAATTTCATTATCGTAAGTTACAAAACAAGATTGAAATTAAATTTCAAAAACCAAATTGAATCTTTGAACCTTGGCAGGAACGCACAGGCTGGTTTGACTGTAAACCTACTAGTTTTCTTAACAAACATGTTTCAATGCGATCTAACATCATTTTCAGTGTGGTAAAAGATTACAGTAAAGGAACTTATAAATATTGGAGTGGCACATGTGAATGTGCATATTAACTAAAACTAAAAAATAAAACAACTACAGTCCTAAGAAGGTTGTAGGGTGTTGTGAGCATGGTGTCAGAAAATAGTATGCGACAGTTGTAGGGAAAAATTGTACTGTGTGAATGGGCCTTTCTGGAACTACATTGACAATTACATTAATAACTAAATGTGGAAAAATAAAATCCTGAGAAACAGTCAGTGTTGTACATGTAATAACATTTAATGACATGTAGTAATAAGCAACTTACAGAGAGTGTATAACAGAACCATACAATGAGTTCTTTTACTTGCAGCAATAAAGATGTTTCCTTGCAGTATGCCTGATAACAAGTTAACAGAGAATAAATTAATAAAATGTACCCTTATCTCAATGCAACACAGATACTTCAACTGGAGGACTTACAGAAGATTAATAAATGAAATATATTGTTGGCCTCTAATTGTCTGGTTCAGATTGAAGGCAATTTGAGTCATAGTATTGAGGAATTTTTACAAGATATACTCAAATGCACATGAAAACCATATTTCCAAGCCAAAGTCTGAGTAATGATGTTTCCTTGCAGTACACCATTTGTATTATTGTGCACATGATTTTCATAATAAATTCTTATTTTATTAGGTAAGAAATTCCTAATTATCAAGCATCTTTCATACGCACTTTACCAAACAACAAATTCAGTGAAAACTATTTTTGTTTTAATTAATAACCTTTTCAGTCCACTGTATTACAATCAGTTAGAAAAATACAATAGCATGTACAAACACTAAGAAGTGTAAGCATTTACAGAATCAACTGATTTTAGCACATTGATAAAGTTCCATTTATTCTCATTTTTCGTTCATGGCTCTTCCTTGTTGATTTTTACTGCTTTGCTGAATTGTCTGAGTAGTGCGTCCTTTTGAAATGATTCAGTAACATCACAAGTGAAGTTGGGTATTGATCCTTCATGCTTTTCTTTTGTGTGCTTCCACAAATTAAACTGATCTTTCACTCTTGGAGTCCTTTTCCTGTAAGGGTTCTTTGCCTCTTGTGTATATGTTCTGGGATGTCTCTCCTAGGTATGTTTGGTTTGCACTCAGTGTACTTAATCTTGCATGTGGCATTAGCAGCTTTTTCAATGCAATGCAATCTTCTTTGCCACACTTCTTCTCTTTGGAAGATCTGATCATTGTACCTTTCTTTTCACACTTGTACCAGCTTTCTTGATGATCTTTATTTTCATTTCTGAATCTTTCACGTCCCTTTCTAATCTTTTCTTTAATTCAGAGTAAGGGGTTGCAGGTACAACTATAACACTACTGTATCCACCTTTCTTGTACCAGGTTTTCTTTTTAAGTTGTTTCTTTTGCTTCCTTCCTTTTCTCCTTCATTCTTTCAGTCTGTACATCAGTTCTTCTCCTGCTTGAGCTTTAGATATCATATCCTTACAAGTAAGCCTTCAATGCTGAGTCAATAACCTCATGTCTGAACTTCTAGCTGTATTCTGAATACCGTATTCTCATGGTCATTGTGTTTACATGTTCTTGAATGTATGTACTGTCACAAGAGGCAAAGAAACAGGAAATGGACTCCAAGAGTGAAAGATCAGTTTTGTGGAAGCACGCAAAAGAAAAACATCAAGGGACAATAACCAACTACACTTGCAATATTACTGAATTGTTTCAAAAGGATGCAATACTTAGACAAAGCAGTAAAGATCAACAAGGAAGAACCATAAATGAACACTAAGAATGAAAGGAACTTTATCAACATTTTGCGTGCTTAAAACAGTTGATTCTGTAAATGCGCACACTCCTTAGTTGTTGTATTTTTCTAACTGATTGTAATACAGTGGACTGAAAAAGTAATTAAATGAAACTAGTTTCCACTGAATTTGACAATTAGTAAGGTACGTATGAAAGATGCTTGATGATTAGGAATTTCATATCTAATGAAATAAGAATTTAATATTGACTACAAAATCTTTTCAAGTCTCAGCAAAGAAAATCTCTGAAACACATGATTCTCTTGATTACCTTACACTTTTTTTTAAAGAAATGGGCATTGAAACAAGTATAGCAATAGAACATCAGATTAATGAGCACTTTTGAGAATCATATTGTCCAATGATGAAGAAGCTTAAATTAATTAACTGATACCCACCTGTATCTTTGTTATTTAATATAAAGAATCTTCCCTATTAATCCTATGTACCATGTAAACATTTCCTTTTCTTAAGATTTTGTCATGTAATAAAAGTTACAGGAAAGAAAGGCTAATAAAATTTTGAGGAATATAAAAAGTCTATAGAACTTTTGCAGCAATTTCCAAAGCAGCTCACTTTGGAGGACAAAACAATGCATAATTTTATAAGATCTAGTGTCATCACATACAAGGTCTATTTGGACTGATTTGAAGTCACCTTTAAGGGCTGGAAAAGGGCTATTATTAGTAACAAAACTTACAGATTGGGTTCTCATGACAGCTGCTATCTTAGATGCAGCCATGTCCCACAGGTCATCCACAGTAGATCTATAACACAACAGTAATTATGTCAATAACTTCTTATCAGATGTAACTGTAAAACCAGATGTATAATAGGCACTTTTTTCATTTAAAAAAGGGAACAAAAAAATCCAATGGCTATTGTACATGGATACTATTGATTTTTGAAACAAATAACTTGCATAACAAAGTACACATTAGCTTAAATTCTAGTGGTTACTTAAACTCTAAAATAAAACAAAAAGGTGAGATATTTTCAATCTGCTTGTGCAGTTAAATGACTATGTATTAAAGAGATCAGATGGGTTTATCTTAGTTTATTCATATTGACTCTGGTTATCGTTAAACATGCCTAACAAAACACGCCAAAGTTATACTCGGAAAGGTTAAGAATTATCAAGTATGCTGAAGAAAAAGGAAATCGTGCAGCAGAGAGAATTTTGTGTATGAGAAAGTAATGTTCATCTCTGGTGGAAAAACAAAAAAAAATTGAAAGCATGCCAAAACAAGTGTGGTAGTCACGGCAATAAAGCAGTGGTTGGAACTTGAAAATGGTCTCAAAATGGACAAAAAGCAGCAAAATGGTATCTCTGTTGTCCTGACAATGATTAGAATGAAACCCTTCTTACTAGATCTTAGCAAAGATGAGAAATACCAAATTGCCCAATGAAATTTCAAGGCCGTTCAACATTGGCATTGATTCATGAATCATCATGGACTGAGTCTTAAAAGGAAAACCACACTAGCACAACACCTTCCTGATAATTAGGAAAACAAAATTTTTAACTTCCACAGTTTCAAAAGAAACACAGCTACCCAGAGCACCCGATTTGCAATATGAACAAAACACCATTCACTTTTGATATGCCACCATCAACAACTGTCAACAAGGTCAGCAAGAAAAGTGTGAAGATTCACACCACCAGAAATAATAAGAACCGCATGACTGTCGTATTAGCATGCGCAGCGGATGGTTCAAATTTAAAGCCAATGGTCATATTCAAACAAAAAACAGTTCCCAAGATTAACAATTCACATGGAGTAATCATGAAATAATGGATGGAACATGTTTGGTGACAAGACACGGTGGGCTGCTATGAAACCAGACTTTACTTGAATGTGTACATGATGCCTTGAAAAATGAAAAGTCTCTTAAAAAAGAACCAATCTTGCTTTTATTTCTGCTGCTACAACCTTCTAAAGATATATCTATGAACAAGCCATTTAAAGATCACATTAGAAAGATGTGGATTAACTGGATAGCCGAAGAAATTCATGAATTCACAGCCATGGGACAACAAAAGAAAGCTTCACCAGTCGATTTGTTCTTGGGTATACAAGCAAAATGTAGGAAGACAATTCAAGTAAGATTGTTGTGAAGAGTTTCAAGCAGTGTGGAATTTCAAATGCAATGGATGGAACAGAGGATGACCACATTTTTGAGGATTATGATAATCAGGACTTTGATAATTCCTTTTTGGAAGAACTCTTTAATTCTAATTCTGATGATTCAGATTCAGAGTTTAAAGGTTTATAGAGCGCTATTTAATGACAATCCAATGACCCTGTAATACATTGAATGTCCTTCATTAGGACCATTTACTAATAGCCTTTAGTTTATAAATGTGTTAATAACTTTATATTTATATAGAATTGGAATTCAGTTTATATGTAACCATAGATAAATTGAAAGTTTATAAAATCTATTAAGAAAATAGAGTCAATTCATGTTGTATTTTACTGGGCTTATATTTGTTTGTTTATTTGTTTGTTTTTGAAAATAGGCTTTAAAATCTTGGTGCTTATTATAAATGGGCATGTTTCATACACAGGGTTTTACATTTGATTTTTTAATCATAATTTTTTGTCTTGCTACCAGCAATCTTTTTATTGCTTCACAATGCTTCCTTAATAGTATTAAAAAACCACAAAGATATATTAATCAATAAGCAAAATTAATATAATCAAAAACATTAACAAAAATTCAACTAAATTTACCTTGTGACAAGCCCCTTTGTCGTATGTAATATTGTATCTTCCACAACAAAAAACCTGTAAATTGAGAAATTGTATGTAATGTAGTCAATGTTATAGCTATGTTTATTTGGGGTACCTGTGTTAATGAGTAAATGGTCACACGACCAATACAGGTGTTACTCATCAAGAACTGATACATGGAAATCTTTTGAATTTTTTTTTTGTTATCAGAAAAAAATGCTTTTTAGAGACTTACCCTACTATTTGATGGAAATAAGCCCTGTATGATGCAAGAGATTCATCCTAGGAAAAAGTGACAAAAGATTTAACCAATATGATTTCCTTTATATTTATTGACTTTGTAATCCTGTTATTACAAGAATAACTTACAATTGTGCCGTGGTTTGGTTGTAGTACCAGCCTTGCTTGTTTTCTTCTTTGCTTTCTGTAGTAATGCTCAAAATATTCCCTATCCCCCTACAAAGACAAATGTGATTATCATAAACAATTTTGCAAAAAATGAATGAATAAGTGAATGACTGAATGACTGAATGAAGGAAGGATGTAAAGGAAGGAAGGATCCAAAGGAAGGAAGAATGTAAAGGAAGAAGAGAAGGAAAGATGGAAAGGAAGGATGGAAAGGAAGGAGGGAAGGAAGAAAGGAAGGAAGGGAAGGGAAGGAATGAAAGGAAGTGAAGGGAGGAAGGAAGGAAGGAAGGGAGGGATGAAAGGAGGGAGGGAGGAAGCAAGGGAGGAAGCAATAAAGGAAGGTAGGAAGGAAGGGAAGGGAAGGAAGGAAGGAAGGAAGGAAGGGAGGGAAGGGACAGGATGGGATGGGATGGGATGGGACGGGAAGGAAAGGGAGAGAGGAAGGAAGAAATAGTCCCATCCCCTAGCTGATTCTCCTGGGATGGTCTACTAATCAGGGAAAAATATTCTTTGAGAGCCAAAAAATCTACCTGCAACTGCTGAGCTCAAGAATAAGATTGTTGAACTGAAGGTCCATTAGGCTTAACTTAAAATGGGACACTTGTCCTGGTATCAAGGCCTTTGATTTTAATGGCCATAAGGCTAATTAATTAATTAATTAATTTTAATTAATTAATAATAATAATATTGGGCACTTGTATGGCACATTTTACATAGATGTCTCAATGCGCTTCACAGTTCAGTGTCATCAGTGGAGGACTTTATGGGCTGCATTATAAGGCACCACTGGCAGCCACACAGCTTACAATCATGTGAAGATAATTTAGTAGATTAGTATGTTATCCAATTAGCATACATGTAGGCTTTTGAACCAGGAGACAATCCCCTACTCTTCTACGAACAATTCAACATGTTCTTTAATGTCCCCCATGATACAGGTTAAGGAAGGGATGGGACACAGGGTCTACGGTTTGAAGTCCTTATCCAAGAAGACTTGAAAGTCTAATCATTTGCAGATATTATTACAAAGACAGCACTTTCTCCTCGGTTATTTTAAGACCCTGAGTGTTGGTCCGGCCAAGATTTCAAACCCTGATCTCCTGCACGACAGACTGGGGCTTTACCAACTGAGCTACCTGGGCAGCAGTTAAATGCTTTGCCAAAAAGTGAAAAACACAGCTGTATTAATAATGAAAAGAAAAACTAAACTTATCCAATCATCCCACAACAAATTTAACCATTTAGGAGTTGATAAAAATATACCATACATCCCACCTCTGATATATACTATATTTCATAATATTAATAGCCAATTTACATGATGCTCTTACCAGAACAGTATAGATATGGAGACATCGATAAACAGGAGAGAAGTCAACTAGATCTAATGCTGACTGATCTAGCTCCTGGAAAACAAGAAAAAAAAAATCAGTTTAAAAAATGATAAATAAAATAAAAAAGACTGCACATTTAAGATTAATTTATACCTCATCATCTCCTTTCTTTCTAGTACCAACCCCATGTGAAAGAGTAAGGTTGCTTCTGTGAAAAGCCTTAAATAAATAGAACAGATATTGAGGAAAAAAGAATTGAAGGAATTGAAAGACAAGCATTATAGGACCAGGGATTACAAAGACACCAAATTTGGTGTATCAAACAATCAAAAACGTTTTCTGACTAAAACAAAATATTACTGGATGGAGTAATTTTGACTCCAACAGGTCTACTGTCCAAAAATCTGATTGCCTGCTACACAAAATTCTTGAAACTGTTGAAATCCCAGTAAGACAGAAAAACGGAATAATTATAGAATACAATAATATATATCTCTCAGCTTGACTCCATATTTTCAAAGATGATTTATCAAGATTTCTGAAGGGGTCAAATTGACTCCTGCCAGGAAAGGAAAATTTATAATTTGTGTGGGACCCTTTTATTTTTCTTTTTAAAGGAAGCAAGTAAAATAAGTGTTATGACTATCTCACCTGTTTCATGGCTACTGATCCAAGTTTCTCAGAGTCTTTCCTTATGTTCTCTAGGAAATCCTGTAATATTCAATCAAAATCAGCCAATACTCAATGAAAATTTAAACATCATCAAACTTTATATTTATAAACATTGTTTTGAGGCTAACAATCACTCTAACATCTACATTTTGTAAAACATGCAATTTTATTCTTTATAAACCAATTAAATAAAATTTGTTCTGTCCTTGACTCAATTGTCATTCAATCTTGATCTTGTTTTCTTCAGCCACTGATCCACTTCATCTACTTCACCCACTTTTGGAATAGGTCCATAAAACATGTCCATTCTTTTTTTGGCTAGTTGAATGCTCTTTTACTATAAATTTATCCATATTAAGCTTAATTTCATAAATACAATGCAAAACAAGCCTTATACCAAAAGAACAGACATTTTCAGGACCACAAAAAACATCTTTATTTTTATTACAAACTCTGATTGGACAAAAATTTTCAAAATTCAGCCAATCTTTTAACCTTTTTAGAAAAGAAACTAGAGTCCAGAGTCTTTCAACAATATTTTTGTTTACTTGTGTTTTCGAATGAAAACATGCTCTTACTAAAAGCAATGAAATCCTCCTGGAAAGAACAAATTTGGAAGATAGTTTTGGTTCTGAAGGTATATTCATAATTTTTATCATTAACTCTAATGATTTTTTTCAAAACTTATGTGAAAAATTCTAAATTGTGCAAAAAAAAAAAAAAAAAGGCTCATGCAATGTGGAAAACTATGAATAATTGGGTGTGATTTTCAGTCCAAAGTGTGTATAGGTGAAACCACGATGGGAAGCAAGGGTAGAGGAGCACTGAGAGGGCTTGCCCCTCATCAGTGTGACCCAGGTTTGATTTCCAGACTTAGTGTCATGAGTAGAGTAGAGTAGTATGAGTAGAGTTGTTTGTTAGTTCTCTCCCTTGCTTCCAGTATGTTTCTCCAGATTCTCCATATTTCCTCCCTTGTAAAAATCTAAACTCCAACTGTATTTCAGTGGACGAATAGCCACTATGTAGATATGCCACCACAAATTCCAAAAATTGATTTTTTTAATACCGTAAAAGCCCATGTATAATACGCCCCTATGTATAATACGCACCAAGATTTTTAAGCTTGTTTTCCAAAAAAAAAAAAAAAGAAGAAAAATCACGCCTCGAACTACAAACACTTTAGTCATTATTATATCACAATTTTGTGTCTTCAAACATCTATAAAACATGCAGAAAGCTTGTCTATTTTATCTTTTAGGCATTTGCATTAATCTCCTGTAGACTTCAAATTTTGAAGTGAAAAAGCAAAATTGGTAGTGGTTTTTACAGTCTTTACGATCGCTACCCGACACCATTTTGTTTTCAGACCTCATGCACGTGGTTGGTACCAGTCCTTTCCAAAATGGCGTTCGAAAGCAATAGCGTCCATGTATAATACGTATCTTAGTTTTTGGGATGTTTTTTGATTGAAAAAAGTGCGGATTATACACGGGCGTTTACGGTATATATTTTATATTATCATTGATAAACACTTGTACAATATATTTCTAGGCAAATCTCACCCTCAAGTCAGACATTGAAGCTTCTTTTATTTGCTCTCTAAACCGTGGAATACTGTCTTTCATGATATCAGCAAACCTAAATCTGAAAGTTATAAAAATACACAATATTTACAAGTAGATGTGAAAAAAAACTTAATGATTTCAACAAAAGAATAATATGCAAACATTTTAGAAATAACTTTTCTTACTTTTTAATTCTTGGTAAATATGTGTGTTCCAGCTGTTCTAAGGTCTTTAGTGCTGGGTAGTATCTAGAAACAAATATTATCATTTTTAATAAATGAAAAAAGCAAATTTATTTAAAAACAAAAAATTCCAAAATACATGTGGCACTTTTAGTAAATTGAATGCTGAAAAATATTGTGAATATTCAAATTTTTATCTTAAAAATGACTATATTTGTATAATAATGAGTGAAAAGAAATTTCAAGACTTGACTGATTTTTTTTAGAACCTGCCTTTTGTCTAGGTAAAAATGGGAAGTACTTGAGATTTCAGCAAAGTTACTACCGAAATCACTGAACTGTTCACATTCCTGAAATTTCGATCCATCGTATCACTGGTTTTGATCATTGCACGTGATGCATTGGGACGCTTCATTTGATCACGTGATAAGTGTAGAGCATTTCATGTGCACGTGCTTCATCCTAA
>JANTNT010219382.1:490-15261 GCA_024752375.1 Entacmaea quadricolor
CGGGGGGGGGGGGTGATGTGTAATCTTGTTAAAAAAAAGGGGAGGGTCATAAGTTTTATTTTTAAATTTCCCCCAATTCCCCCCGCCCCCCCCCCCCCCCCCCCAATAATAAACGTACTTTCCGTAATCGGAAAATAAAATAAAATATTAGGCCTTGATTAATATAAGAATTATTTGTTTGTTTCATGTACATTTATCAAAGAAGTTTATTTCCTTTTATTACAATCCAAGTCACTAAAATATATGGTGAGCGCTTTTTAGAACATTTGTTTTCCTTGTCCCATGGCCATTGAACCATTGTAATTTCTAGCATCAGCCATTCATTTTACTATTTTACGTAATTGTCCACTATGCCATTGTCCACACATCATGATCACTGGGTTTAGTTTGGACGGGGTTTACGGCCCGCGTTAACTTTGACAACATACTGCTGCATTTCTTGATCATTAATGCTGGCAAAGAGTTTCAAATTCTCCGTTGAATGCGTTGTGTGATTAAAGCTTGCCTGATATTTTCACTACTTTAAAATTCCACCAGAATGATGCATTCAGTTGACCTACCTGTACTTGTTACGTTTTCTTTGATTGAATCATTGGTGATGCTTTCGAGAACCTTTTGTTTGACGATGACATTTTCACCTGTTATCAAATATATCTCTAATCGTATCTTTAGCTCCAGGCAAATAGTACTATACAAGTCAATTGCTTCACGTACCTTAATGTCTTTCTCTTAACCAACAAGATTATCGTTATTGTGATGGGAAATTCAATCTTAACTGGAAAAAATCCGAAAAATTTTAAGGACAGCTGTCCAACACTAAACTCAAATTCCTTAGAATACTAGGAGAATCCACTAGGACGAATATCAGGAACAGGAAGTCTCTTGCATGTAACATCCCAGGCAAGATAACATTACTCTACATTATATAGTGTTTTACCGATAATCAGCAAGCTTAATCTGGCGCCCGGATGATATGAAATTGATGAAATTTCTTTTCCTTGAGACATGTGGCAATCGTTTAAGACCATGCTTTTTGCGCGCTTTCCAATAGTTAGGTGAAAGAGTTGGGTTATGCATGAACTCTTTTCTGACAACATTGTAATAATTTCAATCCAAGTAATGGTTTGGTTTACCATAAAATATTTTGACCTATTTGAAAATGGTGCGCGTATATCGACATGAAATTAATTTCGTAGCTGTTACGTGGATCTCAACTTTCCTTAATATTTTCCCATTTCATATGATTTGGAAAGTTAACCATATCTTTACTTGATGTATATGAAAAAAAAACGTTTTGTCTACAGTTCAAAGTTGGTGAGTATAAATTACCGATAATAATAAATATTCAGTTGCGAAACAAAATGGGAACTATTAAATTAAGAAAGTGACATATTTTGGGTAATATTAAATATTGCCTATATAAATCGTTTTCATATGAACTTCATTAGCTTCTCTTGTTACACTGGTACACCAACATGGCCAGTGCCGTCATGGCAGCCATGTTGGTGTACCTCAAACAAAGCATTCCTCATTAGCTTCTCTAGTTACACGAGGTACACCAACATGGCCAGTGACGTCATGGCAACCATGTTGTTGTACCTCAAACGAAGCATTCCTCATTAGCTTCTCTAGTTACACGAGGTACACCAACATGGCCGCCATTGTTATTTAATTCTCCATATACAGCTATTTCAAAAACGTTGAACGGGGCAAACGGCCAACGGCGATCGGTTATTGACGATTGCACGACCGAATGAATTGTTGTAGACATCTTTTAAGTACTTATGAAATGAATATGAAGATATTCTTGGTGCCCCACAGTTGTTTTCGGTCGTGCAATCAACAATCACCGATCGCTATTCGCCGTTCGCCCCCTCAACCTCTTTTGAAATAGATGTATGTGAATTTAATCTTATATAGATATTGCATTCTTTCATGATAATGAAACTATATTTATAGAGGGCACCTAGTACTTTATATAATGGTTCTCTTTGTTTATCTAAGGTTAAAATTCGATCCGTCTGACCCGACCATTTTTGTCTAGATTAGCGGGGAATTCCCTACTTTATTTTAATCATAGTAATTAACTAGAGCGACAGATGGTCAATAAATCGTCGACATAAAAAGATTTAATTTTTGCTAGTATTAAAACAAATCAGTAGAAACGATGATGAACTATATATTTTCAGCGTGAATCCTAAAAGACTTGACCCGGTTTTAACATTTTTTTTACACTTTTAGCACGAGATTTTGGCTGCCAAATACCCACATTCCAGCGTGGGTTTCCTGGAAATATTATTAGATTTTGCCCAAATATGGAACTATCTACCCTGGAATGTGTTCGTTAAAGTACGTTAATTATTGTGCAAATTCATAAGGAAAGAAGTTCGTGAGCTACCAAATAGCTAATAAGCTTATAACCGACTAAGAATAAAGCCATATCGAGAACACCGTAGAGAGGATAATCACAAAACTATTAGATTTTAAATAGACTGAACCGATTCAAACTCTACAAATGTGTGTCCTGCGTATTGCCCTTAGTTAAGCAGCCGAAATATCATACAAGAAGTATGCGAATGCATTACTGAAAGTTGGCTTACTTTTGGGTTTCTAACTGTAATGAGGGTAACATAAAATAGCTATAATATTTCCTTGTCACTGTTTCACCCCAAGGTCTGCCTATTTCGAGGATGACAAAACATCATGTGGTCATATGGGGCTTGAAGCAGCAAGCTAAGACGTTTGGTATCTTTAACTTGAAAGAATGATTTTTTTTTTTTTTTTTTTTTTTTGCGTAATAGAGTGGTTTTCATTAACCTGTGAAATACACTTTAGTGTATCACACTTAATCACACTCTGATTCTATTGTTTCCTTTTGTGTCTATTTGACTATTACACTTTAATTAGTACACTTTGTTTCACCGGTTAATGAAAACCAGAGCAACGTTTCCAATCAAAGGAAAAATCTCTTTCCTTGCATTTGAAAATGCTGCAAACTGGCAGTTTGTACCTTTTACACCGAATGGTCGATTATTTACCGTGGTTATCAGATACACTAGGCAATATCTGTGTTACTTGTCCTGCAATGGCGACAGCAAAGAACTGGGATAAACACGATCACGTATAAATAGAAGCAGTATTATTGGTGATTTACTTTAACCGCCGCCCGGATAGCTCAGTTGGTAAAGCGCCGGTCTGTTGTGCGGGAGGTCGGGGTTCGAGTCCCGGCTGGACCAACACTCAGGGCCTTAAAATAACTGAGAAAAACAGAAAAATAAAATAAAAAATATCTGCAAATGATTAGACTTTCGACTGTCTCGGATGATCACTTAAAATGGCGGTCCCATCTCTCAATACTTCACCCAACAAACCAATATCGAAGGGACGTAAAAGAACCAATAAGGGATTTGTGGGAGGGGATATGGAAGGGGATGGAACTTGGTGTTGTGCCTAGTAATGGATCTCGTGTCCTATTGTACTTCACCTGTCCTTCGGACAAACCATATAAATAAAATAAACAAAAATAAATCTTTGCGCCTGAGACAAGATGCAAGAGTTGTGTTACACTAGGAAATGTCACCGTTTTGTTGAGAAAAGTAGAACTCGAGTCTATACTTCTATCAACGGCTGAGGCAACAAATTTGCGAGGAAGGTTTAAGGAAAATTGTCTAGTGTAACAGCGCCTACGTAAGTCACGCTGCAGACAGTAAGAGTACTGATAATGGATATGTTTTATAATCTTCTATAAATAAACTTTCATTATCCATCCTAAAAGGAATGTCGGACCGAAGTCCCCTAAAAATGTGATCGCAGTTCAATCAACTGACGTTTGAAAAATTAGAAAGTTCTTTATTGATCTTGGTTAGAGCTAACTATGCAAACAAATATCACGTACAAAACTGGCTTTATGCGGTCACGATTATAAAAACCTAAAATTGACATACGTATAAGGTTTGCTTTTGATATAACATTAATTAGAAAATAACTGCGTTAGTTTCTAATTAGACATCGTGGTGAAATCGCCTGATTGCAGTGTAGTTCATGTGGTAATCATATCGCCGCTCAATTGTTTAGCTTAAATCGCAACCTGAAGCGCCACTCAACCCTCTTGCAAACAGGCCTTTGTAACAGTTAACCATATCATGGCAATGGTTTTTCTAAACATACAACTTCACTAGATCAAACCACTGCCAACTACACATCAACTCAGACCAGACCTTTGCTCCAGTCGTTCAACTACTGTTCAATTCCAAGAAATGAGTCACAGCAATAATTCAAATTTAAGTCCAAAGTACAAAATATGTATTTGGTAATACTAAAATAAGATGCGCTTACTTATATAACAACTAATCTTACAAAGGTTTATCAAAATGAGCTGTTCCCTTTTTCGGTAAAAGTTTAATTTTCTATCCAAATATAAGAGTCTTATGTTTGCTGTCCATGACGTTTAATTTCCAAGAACTGAGAGATTGATACTTTAGTTCCAAGAAAAATGGAAAGTTATTTTACTGTTGAACACAACCATGGAATGAAAGAAAAGAATATAGTATAGGCTATGTAATACATACAAAGTGGTTGGTTACAGGTAAGCTAAACACTGTGGAATAAAAAAGAGAACTAGCGAATAAACTAGTATGGGCTGCGTCAGTGTATAATACATACAAAGTGGTTGGTTACAGGTAAGCTAAACACTGTGGAATAAAAAAGTGAACTAGCGAGTAAACTAGTATGGGCTGCGTCAGTGTATAATACATACAAAATGATGGGTTACAGGTAAGCTAAACACTGTGGAATAAAAAAGAGAATTAGCGAGTAAACTAGTATGGGCTGGTCAGTGTATAATACATACAAAGTGGTTGGTTACAGGTAAGAAACACTGTGGAATAAAAAAGAGAACTAGCGAGTAAACTAGTATGGGCTGCTTCAATGTATAATACATACAAAATGATGAGTTATAGGTAAGCTAAACACTGTGGAATAAAACAATATGGAAGGAATTTAGGGAACGGATTTTCAAATATTCATATTGATAACGAGAAAAGTGTTTCTCATTAAGTATTTTTGTCAATGAGCTTCATTTATTTGAACTTTTGGGTTGAAAATGAAAAAAAAGTACTCATAATGAAAAGGTTGCCTAATATCCTAATATCCTGAATCGTAATTACATTTGGAAACATGTCAGATATAAACTTCAAAATACATGTCTTAAAATTGTCCAGCATGAATAAAAGATTTAGGTAATCACCAATCAAGCCTGTGTATGCCATGTAGCTTGCAGTCTCTGTCTTCCTTCACATGCCATGTATTGCCTAATCTGAGTTTCAGGACCAGTAGGGCCTCTGAGCCTGAAACTCAGGTTATATGTATTGACGGTCATTTCAATCTGGAAACTAATAGTTTTCTATTAGAAATCACTCAGTGCCTATTTTTAAACGATATAAAATATCTTGGTATTTATGAAACACACAAATATCGTTGTTACGATATAACTAATCAGTGAAATAATTTGTAGTCTTAAAATGTGGATTGACATAGTTCTAATATATAGATTTTCCTTTTTAAGGTAAAGCTAGCATAATTTCCTACCTATAACAGAAGAGCCTTCGAGTCCAAATCAATAGCCGTTTATGAATTTACAAGAAATGCAAATGCCCTTTTAGCCTGTCCAAGAAAAATGGCCAGGTTGTTGTCGTGCTATTAAATTTTAATTCCTGTACATGTTTAGGCAATACTAGTTTTTAAATACGGATTAACGACTTAAAGTAACTATTGCTATATAACTATACTTATTAAGTCACGCAGAAAATGAAGAGCAAAAATAATACCTCGCCACTACAGGTTTATAAAGTTTCATGGCTGACCTTTTATCAGGTCACTGAGCTCGGTTTATCTCTGTTGTGTGTTCCTCTATAGTAAAATCATGACAAAGGTTGTTCTAATCTGACAATGTGGTTCTCAAACCACCCTACATCTTTAATGAAACATCTTCTTGGATTGAAGTTCTCACGACCAGAAAAAGGTCTGCATGTCTCGACAATGACCAGCTGAATTTGGTTTGGAAGAAGACTGAGTCTGTATATACCACATGACTGGCAGTTTTCGCCTTCCTCCACATACTTTCCCTCCTTATAAGAGACTAACAGTCTTCCAAAAGGAATACTAAGTGCTTCTTCAACCGTATTTCTTGCCACTCCGTTGAGGATTTCAAACATACGAGGTTTATCAACGACTACATCATTTATCTTGCGTCTCAAGTATTTCACAAAAACATCGTTGTTACTGTGAGGTAAAGTAACGAAGACTTGGCCTGGAGGCAGTTGAGGAGCGTTAACGATTGCGAATACGTGTGTTTCCCCAACTTCGAGGTTGAAATGAAATGGCCAAAAGAAGTCGTGTTCTGCGGGTCCAAGCGATGGCACTGGCCTGAGGATTCTTCTTTGACTGTCCAAGCCCAAGTAACACCAGCGTTGATTATACGAAGATTTGGAAATAATCAAGAGTTCCAAGGTGTTATTTATTCCCGATTCGGCCATTACTACGGCTTCTAATGGACCTCCTATAAGTCTGAATCTTGTGGAAATGAAGATGAAGCTAAGTGAACTATAAAAGGAGTGACTTAGATCACGCAAGACTGACGTCACTCATAAACCATACAGCAAATCACGCATCGGCTTGACGACTCACAACTGGTAACAACATTTTCAACAAACAGAAAAACCCCGGAGGGGGAATTTCCTATCATGGTTCAGATTCAGATTCAGATTCAGATTCAGATTCAGATATAGACACAGTAAACTTTTCAGTAATGATAACAATAATTAAATTAAACTCTATTAAATATACTATAGTTACAATTCAATGGATATTAAAAATATATATGAATATAATAGTGGTGACACGTTTTCATTAACCCGTGAAACACACTTTAGCGTATTACACTTTATTACACTCTAAGTCTATTGTTTTCTTTTGTGTCTATTTGACTATTACACTTTAATTAGTACACTTTGTTTCACGGGTTAATGAAAACCACTCTATGTACACTCTATGCACTTAATCCGTGAAACAAATAGCGCTAATTACTACTAAATAGTGTTGATTTGGCAATAGGAAAGAAAGGAATTAGTATAATTTATCACCTATTTTGTACTATTTATGTTTCACGGATTAAGTGTGTGCACTCTAATTCGAAAAATAAAATAAAAACTGCTTTTCAAAAGTGCCGGAAATATACTTGGAAATACTTGGAAATATTTAATTAAAGAAGCTGTTGCAGCTTATTAGATATGCTCGTCAGTCGATCGTTTATTTCAGTTAGGGTTTAAAATGAGCGAATTGGTATCTTTAGGGTGCAAAATTGAAGTTCAGTTTGTACCTTTTACCCCGAATGGCCGATTATTTACCGTGGTTATCTGATACACTAGGCAATATCTGTGTTACTTGTCCTGCAATGACGACAGCAAAGGACTGGGATAAACACGACGTATAAATAGATTCAAGTATTATTGGTGGTTTAACCGCCACCCGGTTGGGCCGCCGGTCTGTTGTGCGAGAGGTCGTGGTTCGACTCCCGGCCAGACCAATACTCAGGGTCTTAAAATAACCGGGGGAAAAAAAATAATAAATAAAATATCTGCAAACGGTTAACTGTCTCGGATGATCATTTAAAATGGCGGTCCTGTCTCTCCATACTTCACCCAACAAACCAATATCGAAGGGACGTAAAAGAACCAATAAGGGATTTGTGGGAGGGGATAGGGAATTCTTAGGGGATGGAACTCGGTGTTGTGCCTAGTAGGGGACCTCGTGTTGTACTTCACCTGTCCTTCGGACAAATCATATAAATAAAATAAATAAAAATAAATCTTTGCGCCTGAGACAAGATGCAAGAGTTGTGTTACACTAGGAAATGTTACAGTTTTGTTGAGAAAAGTAGAAATCGAGTCTATTTCTATCAACGGCTGAGGCAACAAAATAGCAAGAAAGGTTCAAGGAAAATTGACTAGTGTAACAGCGCCTACGTAAGTCACGCTGCAGCCAGTAGGAGTTTTAAAGGATAAGTTTTATATTCATTATCAAGCCTAAAAGGGATGTCGGACCGAAGTCCCCTAAAATATGATCGCAGTTTTCGTATACTGAATCAATTGACGTTTGAAAAATTATTAGAAAGTTCTTTATTAATCTTGGTTAGAGCAAACTATGTAAATAAATACCACGTACAAAACTG
Organism: Entacmaea quadricolor; assembly: GCA_024752375.1. Taxonomy (NCBI): domain Eukaryota; kingdom Metazoa; phylum Cnidaria; class Anthozoa; order Actiniaria; family Actiniidae; genus Entacmaea; species Entacmaea quadricolor. The sequence continues at coordinate 8,718 of JANTNT010219382.1, forward strand.
GCTTTATGCGTTCACGATTATAGAAAACTAAAATTGACATTGTCGCGAAATCGCCTGATTGCAGTGTAGTTCATGTGGTATTTATATCGCCGCTCAATTGTTTAGCTCAAATCGCAGCCTGAAGCGCCAGTCAACCCTCTTGCAAACAGGCCTTTGTAACAGTTAACCATATCATGGCAATGATTTTCCTAAACACACAACTTCACTAGATCAAACCACTGCCAACTACACATCAACTCAGACCAGACCTTTACTCCAGTGTCGTTCAACTACTGTTCAATTCCAAGAAATGAGTCACAGCAATAATTCAAATTTAAGTCCTAAGTACAAATACGTATTTGGTAATACTAAAATAAGATGCGCATACTTACATAACAACTGATCTTACAAAGGTTTATCAAAATGAGCCGTTTCCTCTAAGCTAATCGCTGTGGAATAAAAATAAAAACTAGCGAATAAACTAGTATGGGCTGCGTCAGTGTATAATACATACAAAATGATGGGTTATTGGTAAGCTAAGCACTGTGGAATAAAAAAGAGACTAGCGACTAAACTGGTATGGGCTGATGAATGTATGATGCGATCAAAATGGTGGTTTCAATGAAGCTAAACCATATGGAAGGAATTTAGGGAAATTGAGTTTGTCATTAAGTACTTTTGTCAATGAGCTTCATTTATTTGAACTGTACGGTTGAAAACGAAAAAAAGTACTCACAATGAAAATAATATCCTAATATCCTGAATCGTAATTACATTTGGAAACATGTCAGATATAAACTTCAAAATACAAGTCTTAAAATTGACCAGCATGAATAAAAGATTTAGATAATCACCAAGCCTGTGTATATCATGTAGCTTGCAGTCTCTGTCTTCCTTCACATGCCATGTATTGTCTAACGTGAGTTTCAGGACCAGTAGGGCCTCTGAGCCTGAAACTCAGGTTATATGTAATGAAGGTCATTTCAATCTGGAAACTAATAGTTTTCTATTAGAAATCACTCAGTGCTTATTTTTAAACGATATGAAATATCTTGGTATTTATGAAACACACAAATATCGTTGTTACGCCTAGATAAGAACGAATTCAAACAGGCATGCTTCCCCAACTTCGAAGCTGAATTTGATGTCAGTACAAGCTAAGGTATGCATGCGACTGGTCTTCAGATTCAGTAGTCTCTTCTTTCAGCCGGAAAAGCTTTCTGATAAGTTCTTTCCATATTGAGAGAAAGGAAATGTTAAGAAATCTACTTCTGGGTTTGATTCTTTTGGTCATCAAACGTAAAGTTACTTCAATATTTTCATTTCACTGAATCACAAACAGTAATTACCTTGTTCTATTCGGCAGTCTTATATAGGGTTCACATTTATGATATAGCATCTTCTTGGATCAAATTCCTGATAACCATACAAAGGTCTGCATAGCTCAACCAAATACACCCTGCCATCTTCTTGAAAAACACCACACGACTGGCAATCTCTTCCTTCTGTAACGTATCCATTAGTGAAGGCCTCTTGAGATGATATACCCAGTGCATCCATAATGTTGGCACTTGCTTCTTGAGAGAGCAGATTGGATATGTCCCCAGAATCCATAACGCTGTATTCTGCTCCTGTTTTCTCTCTTAACCAAGTTACAAGAACATCGTTTTTTCTATGTGGCAGCGAAATATCTGGAGATTGGTTGTTGACTTGAAAAACGTGCTTTTCGCCAATATTGAAATCGTTAATATTAGGCCAAAAAAATCTCTTTCGTACGGCCCTATTGCTGGGATTGGTCTTACAAGGATATTACGCTGCATATCCCAGCCCAAGTAACACCACTTGTAATCAAAGGGGTTATTGTCGTCGTATTTGAATTTAGAAACGATCAGCAATTCTAACTCCTCCATTTTCTTGACAGAAAAATTGAAAATGCCTCGACTACTCACCCTTAAGCTTATGGCGATTCAGGGCACCCCGAAGATATACATTGTAATTGACGTAATACCTAATTTAAAAAAAGGAATGACAAGTACAAAGTACATTTTGGGTGGCTTTCGACGATTATCAGCCTTCATCAGCCCAACCTTAATAAAACTTAAAACAGTATATATAAAAAAAGTAAAAATGAAAAAACATGAAAGTAAATGATCGGGTAAAAGAATGTAAGATAATAAAAAGATAAAAATAGCTAGTTATAATTAATTCTATTATTATAGTAAAATTCTTTTCTTTTAATGAGGCCGAAGGGTTACATAGATCTTAATTGGGCCATCCAATACCTCTCTCTTTTTTATTGAGGGTATTACTATTATTGTGGACTTTCTCTATAATAATAAAATTAATATCTTAACCACATGGGAATTTTCCAAGCACTAAAAGTCATCGCCCCACACCCTTCAAGATATTAATTTTATTATTTATATAGAGAAAGTCCAAAGTAAAAATTATTAGAGAATTCTGTATAAATCTTGGTGAAAGCAAACTATTTAAACACATACCACGTTCAAAACTGGCTTTACGCGCTCACGATCATAGAAACCCAAAATTTACATCGTCACGAAATCGCCTGATTGTAGTGTAGTTCACGAGGGGTTCAAGTCGCTTAATTGTTTAGCTCAAATCGCAGCCTGAAGTGCCATTCAAGAAGTAAATCCTTCTTGCAAACGGGCCTTTATGTTAACTAAATCATGACCATGATTTTTCTAGACATAAAACTTTATTAAACCACCTAACTATACATCGCCTCATATCAGACCTTTGCTTCAGTCTTTCAACTATTCAGTGTTCAATTCCAAGAATTAGTTACATTAATAATTCCAATTTAAGTCCTAAGTACAAATATGTATGCGGTAATTCTAAAATGCTAAAAAGATGCGGTTAGCTATATAATAACTGATCTTACAAAGGTTTATCAAAATAAGCCGTTCTCTTTTTCGGTAAAAGTATAATTTTCTATCCAAATATAAGAGTCTAATGTTTGCTGTCCATGACGTTTAATTTCCAAGAACTGAGAGATTGATCTACTTAAATTTCAAGAAAAATGAGAAATTATTTTACTGTTGAACACAACCCGCAGGAATGAAAGAAAAGAATATAGGTATAGGCTACGAAATACATTCAAAATAATGGGTTATAGGTAAGTTAAACACCGTGAAATAAAAAAGCGAACTAGCGAGTAAACTGCGGTACAAGCTGATAAAGTATGATGCGCACAACACGGAAGGAAATTAGGCGAACGGGTTGTTAAATATGTTAATATGTTATTAAAGACAAAAGTGTTTGTCATTAGAGATTCATTTATTTTAACTGTACGGTTGAAAACAAAGAAAGTAGTCAAAATGAAAAAGTTGCCTAACATCCTAATTTCCTAAATGGTAATAAGCATTTCCTTCAACTGAAGCTAATGTTTTGGGTATCAGTTCGCTAAAGAGAGGCAACAAGTTAATACAAAACCTTACTAGCTAGGAGAACGGTTGAGATTAACGATAACAATAACCAATTATCTTAGATCTGTCCAGTTTTCAGGGTTTGGAAACCAGTCCTGCCTCTACAAGGTAACATCTTCTTGGATTGAAGTTCTCGCGACCAGATAAAGGCCTGCATGTCTCGACAATTACCAGCTGAATTTGGTTTGGAAGAAGACTGAGTCTGTATATACCACATGACTGGCAGTTTTCGCCTTCCTCCACATATTGACGCGGGTTATTAAAAGAGACTAAAAGTCTTCCAGTTGGAATAATCAGTGCTTCTTGAACGTTATTTCTTGCCACATTGTAAAGGATATCAAACATTTGAGACATATCAAGACTGGCTACACCATTCATAAGTCCTTTGTGAAACACATGAACATCATTGTTACTGTGAGGAAGTGTATCAACGTTAGGGCCATTACCAATAGGAACGATTTCAAACTCGTGAGTTTCGCCAACTTCAAAGCTGAACTGTGTGGCTGGCCAAAAGAAATCGTGTTCATTAGGTCCAAGCGATGGCACTGGCCTGAGGACTCTTCCTTGACCGTCCAAGCCCAAGTAACACCAGCGATTTTGGTTGTACGCATATTTGGAAATAATCATTAGCGTCAAGGTGTTATTTGTTCCGGCCATTCCTACGGCTTCAATAATGGATCTCCTAAGCCTCAATGTTGGGGAAAAGAGCACGAAGTGAACTAAAAGAAGTGAGTTATAACATGCAGGACTGACGTCACTCACAAACCATGCAACAAATCACGCATAGGCTTGACAACTCAAGGCAACTGGTGACGACATATTCAACCAATGAAAACAGGGGGGACTCCCCTGTCGTCGACTTGTACGGGTATTTTGAAATAATCAGTAGTTTCAAAGCTGTACCGGTTTTTTCAGCCATTAGAGACCTTGGATTGACGTTTGATATTTTAACCTCAAACTGCAGTTTGAGGTTAGACGTTAGCGGTTAAAGCATTTCGTAGCGATTAAAATTGAACTACAATAAAAGACGTAGCTTTCACACAACGCCGCCATCTTGTCAAGTTGTTTATACAAAGAGCTGTCAGTAAACTAAGCACTCTAGCTTACACTGACATTTTTACCATCGAAATAACTCTGTTGTATAAACAGGACATATATCTATCTACTTCTCCTAGATATACGTGACATTTTATAAATGTAACGCAGAAAAATGTTGAGGGAAGCGTCTTACCTCAAGACCTTCTTCCCTAAGTCAAATCGGGGAAAATTACGGCAAACGTCACCTCAAGGCATTGGTCACGTGGTCTCTAGGCGTTTCCGGTTTCCGGTTTTTGCAGAAAAACGTCAATCTTAAGGTCTCTATTATTTCTACAGTTTCTTAAACAGACCTCGTAAATCTTGAGGGAAAAGATGATTAAGTGCAAGAAATAAAAGACGCCTTGAGATCTAGAACAGATAGGAGACTGACTTGGCATCGATACGCGTCTTCGTGATTCACAACTGGTGACGACTGATAAGAGACTGCGTAATAATTATCAGGGAGTTCTGAAACGGGAGGGTAGACAAAGTGTAAAGTATTACACCAAAAGAGGAGGCAATGTCTAGTTATTTAATGGAAAGAAGTGGGTGATATCTTATTTTCCTTTTGGAGTTCAAGTTTGTGCAAATGTATCCAGGCCCAAGTAACACCACCTTAGTACGGATATTTTGAAATAATCAGTAGATTCAAAATTGTACCGGTGTTTTCAGCCATATTATTTAGAACTACGACTTCTTTAACAGACCTTGTGAATCTTGAAATAAATCTTGTGCCAAAAAGAAATGGCGCCTAGAGATCTAGAACAAACAGGACTGACGTCACTCACAAAACAAGCAAATCAGGCATTACATCGATACTCGTTTGGGTCGTGATTCACAACTGATGACGACCGAAGGGACTGTGCAACAAATACTGATTTGGTTCCGCTTATTTTCGCTTTTAAAAGACTTTTTCATGTGTTATAAAAAAAATGATAAAGAAAAGAAAAGAAAAGAAAGGAAAAGAAAGGAAAAGAAAGAAAGGAAAAGAAAGAAAGAGAGAAAGAAAGAAAGAGAGAAAGAAAGAAAGAAAGAAAGAAAGAAAGAAAGAAAGAAAGAAAGAAAGAAAGAAAGAAAGAAAGAAAGAAAGAAAAAGAAAAAAAAACTTAAAAGTTTGTAACATAATTTATTAATCTAACTATCCTTGGAATATCATAGTTTTTTTTAAAGATAAATATGACGTATTTATATTAATTTAAATTCCTTTTAGGAACGTGCGAACTAGTCTGATCGGGATTGACTAAAATGATTAGCGAATACGGGAATACTGACTCAAAAACACATCAGTCTAAATTAAAAATGATTTAGCAAATTAATGGATTTAATATGATCAAGACATACCTGTTTACATGCATGGCCCAGTGATCTTGGAGCTTGGTTTTACACATGTACAGCTCTAGCAAAAGAAAATAAACTAAAAGAAGACATCCCAAACCACAGGGAGCCCAAGCTATGTATTTGAGTCGCTTATTCACAGTAAATGTATGGGGCTGATACATAATTCCTGATTGTTTTCAAGATCCTTTTATTTTGATAAAACTTTTTTTTCACTTAAGTGTTGTTTGTGTTTCGAACTATGCCTGCACCGAGTTTCAGGCCGATTAGAGTATTTTTACCGAATTCTACTTTAGGTAAAAAACAACACTTGCCATGAAAATTTTTTATTAGAATAAAAGGATCTTGAAAAAAATCAGGAATTATGTATCAGCCCCATACATTCACTGTAAATAAGCGGCATAAATACATAGCTTGGGCTCCCTGTGCCCAAACCTCATCATGAGCGCTCTTTGATGTTATTTTTAGAATCCGATCTATTTTTAACTTGTTACCATTTCCTCGCGATAAAAATGCCTTCAAAACAAGAACAAATGTGATCCAACATAATTAAAAGAATTAAATTTCCCGATTAGATAGTTGTTTTTACATTTTTTGGGGGGGCTAATTGTGTTACTAAGCGCCCCTGAGAAGGACGTCGTCTGCCACGCTTACCTAGTCAGGGTCTGTTATAATAGTCCAGTTTGTTTTTATTTTGCATCAAC
>JANTNT010219493.1:0-11951 GCA_024752375.1 Entacmaea quadricolor
AAATGGTGCTTTATTTGCAAAATTTCAGCCTGATGTTCTTAATCCATGTGTTCTTATATGCGGGTGTTTACTGTATTGTTGACGTGAAATTCGATTAATTTACCACTTGAGCTATTTTATTGTTTATTACAAAACAGACAACAGATAACAGAAGGGCAATGGATGCGTTAGACAATACGTTAATTCGATTACTGACAAAAGTACATTTCCGTGTGCCAGAGCAGTCTTTTTTAACCTTGCCGAAAATTGATCGAAGCAGCTTTGAGTCACTTTTCTATTACTAATCTTATGTCACTTAATCACCATAAAAACTACAAAACAGACCTTATGGGAAACATTCCAAGATATTGTGTTGTATCAGATAAAAAATTCATAGACAGCCATATGTACCATCTAATTAATAAAGGTTATTAGTCTGCAGACGATGCCATTACAGTTGACTTATCAACTTAGATTAATCAAAGCGAAAATAACACTTTTATGCAAGAGCGTAGTGTTCAAAGATGAACTCGGTTGTACATTGGGTAATTGTCGTTCTGTAGAAGAAATTATACCATTGGCTTGAAGATGACCAAATTGACAGTAAGAACCAGATGACAGCACAGACAAAAATATTTGCTTGGAGTTTCACAGTTTATAAAACTTTCAGATAATACAATGGCTTCTTACTATCAAAGCTAAAGTAATGCAGAGTTCAACCTCCGCAGTAAATGATTCCTTAACAAATGAATGTTATCCATTTAATATGATAATTCCTTGTCTAGATCAATCACGTTATCAAGGACTCAGAAACAGGAGATTTAATTCATTGTTAATTGATGCCTAGTCGCCACCTAATGAAACAAAATATTGACTTAATATGTTGGCTTCTATCCAGCTCGTACACATCTATAGCACTCTACCACTTATGCACTTATCAATTTAAGTCTCGAGGGGGGGTATTCGGGCAAAGGGTGGGGATTTGATAGCAAAAATGTGCCCCTGGGTCGGGAATTTGATCACAGACTCTGTCCAGCGATTGACAATTTCTTCTTTTGGTTTGTATTTTTTAGTGTTATTTGATCGAGAACTGCTTCCCCACCCTGGGGCATTTGAATTTTGTTAAGGGTTTTTTTTTCAAATCCCTACCCTTTGCCCGAATACACCCCCCTCGGGACTTACATTGATAGGTGCATTATGGTAGGTCACTGGGACACTTTAGGTAATTGACTCACTGTTGTAGCCGCATGAAGCGCACTGAACAACAACAATTTAAAGACATGTACACTTACGTCAACGTCAGCTCCTTTCTGCACCAAGAACTTGCAGACTTCGATTTTTCCAGCATCGACGGCATGATGAAGAGGAGTCCTTCCACCAGTAGCAGGAGAGTTAACGCAAAACCCCTGCGTCACACAAGATCACAGTGTCATTCTATGTTTACCCAGTAGACATTCTTCAGCTGGTTCAGACGCTTTGCAAAACAGGGCAAGGTTAGGCAGTGTTCTTCTTTCTCAAAGAAAGATTTTTTTGATGGAGAAATTTCTCTAGATGTTCGTGCTCAGAATGACCACTTTTGTTACCTATTATTAATTATGCTTATGGTATTGTCTGATGTGAATTACAGATCACTCCATTAATACTACTAGCTACATTGTATGTGTATAGTAAATTATATATAAAAAAAACAGTATGGCAGTGGAATTTAAACAGCTTTTACATAAAACGCTTTTATATTGCGAATATGTAATTAATTTGTTACCGGTTTTCTCATCTCATCTCCTAAAATCTTCAAATCCCCAGACCTAACTGCTCGTACAATACCGGCCATGATGTAAGGAAAAACAGTCGACTGTGGATGTTGTACTGTACGGGCTGGAGTGCTGCAACTTACGTTTCTCTGTGCGAGTACTCATGCACGAACGCTAGGATTTTTTGGTTAGGGGCAAATAGTTGGGCGCGTCTAATCACGTGACCAGATAGTCGCGCTATATTTGGCTCTGATCAAAATTTTTTAAAGGCCATTGGATGAAAGATATGAATATTTATAACATTGTGAGAAAATTGATAGTTTTGTTTTTGTCTACTTCTATGGTGTCTTGTATAAGAGAGACGAAATCTGTAATTCAATCTGTCAAGACCATATATTGGTCAATAGATTAGCTTAGTTATGAGTTGATTTGACGTCTCAGTAATCCTCCTGTAATCCATTCCCCAGTAATTAAATTTGTGATGTGTGTGAGCCAGCGGTTTACATCAAAATAAGGGTAGGTACTTCATATACTAGCAATCTATTGTCTTGAACTTGAAAGAAACATCATGCATTGTATAAATGAAGTATCTAGCTATAAGTGCTTGGGCAACAAGACCAAAACATGGCGCTGTTTGATGTTATTTTACATGATAATGTAGACGACTGTAAATACATACTTGAAAGAGACCCTTCTAGTATCGATATTGTAGGATGGCATGGAATGACACCTCTTCATCGTGTAGCTACCAAAGGCAACATAGAAATTTTAGAGATTCTACTTCAATTCGGAGCTGATGTAAATAAAGTGAACGCTTTCGGTGAAACTCCTCTTCATTACGCCTGTCAAATGGCCAGCCTTAGATTCGTGAATATCTTGGTTGATAATGGAGCTGATATTACTATAGAAGACAAAGGTGGTAGAAACTGTATACACCATGCTGCTAGAAGTGGATCAATGTAAGTACTTTAATCGTATAGTTGAGCTTTATATCGTATTACCTTAACAATAAACTTAAGCTTACTTCATAAAGTTTAGAAATATGGCCTATAAAAAGTCGTTTTTTTCCAGTACTGTAAGTGCATAATCGGGCCTTTTCAAAAACATAAGAATAAATGGAAAAATAGCAAGTAAACTAGCACGGAATGCGTTGGTGTGTAATAAAAAACAATAACGAGAGAAAGGATTTTTTAAAGTACTAAACTAAGCTTGCTCTTTGTCGGAGTAAAAACGTTAAAGAATGTTTACAATCCAAATATATCCTGCTGCAAATCCAGAACCGTTGAGGACTCCTCTTTGTAGCTATCAGCACCTCATGTAGTGTCAGCATCAATGAAAGTATGAAAAAATTGATGCTCAAAGGGAAACTGTGTTTATTAACAATCATGATCAAACTAATTAATTCATGAGGAAACCACAAAAGAAGTCAACCATGAACCATGTTAATCAGATGCAGAATTGTCTTCATCAAATGTCTGGGTTATATTTGGGGTTTTGCTATAACTGTGAAGATACCAGTGAATTTTGCTGAGAAAATGGAAACTAAAGTTCATAAAAATAAAGTAATTTAGGAAATTTGAGTCTGCATGTGCTGTTTCAGGTTTATAAATAATCATTATAAAATAGCTGTGATAATGCACTTGCTCTAATTGGTTGAAATGCATGCTATAAGTCAGCACACAGCATTGTAGCAAAGTCAACTGTGATTTGTATTTTATAAAAGAAGTAAAAAACCCATCCACTGTGCTGTGTGCAGATTTAAAGCACTTGGTAATTTACCAGAACACTTACAAAGTTGTGAGAAGCACTCCACTTTACATTGTGCTTTTCATCACTTTGCTTATGTTCTGATAAATTTGCACACACCACCTGCAATCGCTTTCTATTTCTTCAATGCAACAGGGCCACTCATTTTGTGGACTGTGCGGTTTTACAAAATCTGCTCTATGGTCTAACATAATTTTGTTAAATAAGAGATAATACCAAGAATGGAGACAATAAGCCATATAAAGCTCTAGGGCCATAGGTCAGAGGACTTTATAGGCTTATTGCCTCTGTTCTTGGTATTTATGTAGCTTATTGTATAACTAAAGAGGTTTTCACAATACAGCAATTCTCAGGGGAAGCAAGTGTGATTTGCTCATGGACTCATGTGTCAATTGTCTTTTACAGTTATAAGAGCATGTGTAGAAGATTGCTACATTACAGTAGATGAGTCATCCCACATGGAGAAGGGGATGTAGAAAGATCACCTGATGACTCTTGCTTTCCAAAAAAAATTTAAAAAAGCTATAGGGGCAGGATTGACTATAAGTCTATTCTTGTAATTAGACTGCTATGTAAGTGGTCTTTTGCAGGGACATGCTTTGCAATCCTGCCTTGGATACATTGAATTTGTAATGAATTCCACATTACAAATTCATGGGTTTTATCTAGGTATTGCCCAGGAAGTATCTATATAAAGCCCTCATCAACATATTCATCAGGCTTTATCTGAAATAAAGCCAGATTGATAAAGAAAACCATGTTAAGTATGCAATAACACTTGTTATCATTTTGTTTAGATGGAAAATTCATTACCTTGTTGAGCTTGGACTTGATTTGAGAAAGAAAGATCTCAGGTACAACTTGTTGCTTGATAAAACTATTAATGTTTTTGTGACAAGAACAAATGATTGGCATAAGATTGCAAACCTAACCACAGTCTGCTTAGCCCATAGTTTAGAACTTGGAAATATCCAAAATTGTATTAGTAAAAAGGAAGTAAACAATAATGCAAGTCTCTGCAAGTTTTGATTAATTACATGATGTTTGACCATTAACTTGCAGAGACTTGCACCAGCTTTAAGGGAATTGCAGCAATTATAAGTGATCTCAAAATTAATTTCAGTATATGTCTCTGTAAGTTTTTCACCTTTTGAGCACTGAACACACTGCAAGTTAAGGTCTTTTGAAAGTTAGCTGACTTAATGAACCAATCAGATTCATAGAAATATGCATTGCCATTGGCAACTCCCAATGGCAAGTTCATTTCAAAATGGTGTAAAAAAGGGTTGTCAGTTTGTACGAAAACTCCAGCTGAGAAAATCCAAATGAAGAATATGAAACAACAAAAAATAATAGATGCAAAAAAATCTAAAATAAAACATTGTACCTCCAGCAGTGACGTTAGCTATACTAGTGATATTGGGACAGTTAAGGGAAGAGACAGAAATAAGATATATATTATTTAAATACTTTATTATTTTGATAAGCAGAGGACAAACAGTATTTCATATTGCTGCAGAACATGGACATATAGACCTTGTGGATTACTGTTTAAAAAATAAGGTAATTTATTATAAAATCACTTAATTTTATGTGGGATTGGGTGGATCCTGGTTGATACTTGTACCATTCTATCAATTTGCATTCCTTATATAACACCACTTTAAAAAAATATACAAAACAATGACTATACAATAATTAAATATGTCAGCTTTTAAACCCTGGTTTAGAATATTTTTGGATCTATCTCTGGGCTGTAAAATAAAATGATGTGCCAGTGCTTAAATGCTAAATACTGTAAATTATTAGCTATTAATTTTATTGATTATTTTTGTTTGAATTTTAGAGATTTGATCCTGACATAACAGACAACAGTTTAATGACCCCTTTACATGTCGCTGTACAGAATAAAAATCGGTATTTAACTGATTTCTAATTTATTTATTTGCCAAAAAGCCTGTCTCTCAAACTTGAGGATAACTGGTGGGGGTCAGTAAACATGTTCAAATAATAAATAAGTTTAAAACTGAGGTAACAGTCTATTATTATAGCAGAAACTTTGTGTGACTGTGAAAAAAAGTATGTCATAAATGTGCCATGACCATGCTGTAAACACCACATTTTGATTAGAAATTGCAAACAGGTTTCTTGTGTCAGACAGTTTCAGCAGGGCCATGCCATGTTGTGTTGTGCCAAACTGTGCCATACTGTGATACATTGGTGTGGTAAAACAATGCAATTGGATGAGAATTGGCATGCACACCTTGTGTTTGGTTTGCAAAAGAAGCTGTTTGAGTGTTCTATCACATGATATGTTGACATTGTAATGTTTTGCTTTCTATGAATCATGGATCATCCATGACATGCTGTGCTGGGAGTTTTTCACAGTCATACAACATCTGCTCTAGTCTTGTGCTGCACACATTTTGTAGGGGTGTAGAGTGTAGAGTGTAGAGTGTCTATGAAAGGCACTAAAAGTTGTTCTAGGGATAAAACTCTGGATGGGTATATCTGAGCAGGTTTAGGACAGGTTGCAATAGATGCTACCCTGGTTGACAGATTCAGTATATTAAAGTCAACATTGGGTCAGGTTGCAAGAAGCTACACTGGTTGAACATTCAGTCTTATATAACAAGGGACTTAGGACTTGATCTTGAACATTAATATTCGTGTTGTCTGTAAAATTAATATTATATTTTGACCTGATGATGGTGTCATGAGGACACCGAAACATTGTCTTTAATAAGTATGTTTCTGCCCGTAATTTTTATCATCAAATCTATAACAATGTCAGTTTTAAAAATATCTACATGCTGCTACTCAAATGAAACAGGCTTTGAGCTATGTTTTAACAGCAAATTTTTTTTGTGAAACAATTTTCAAACTTAAAGATTTATTTTTGTTGGGCTCTGCAATTGAAAGTAGCATTAAATGTATGCATCATGATATCACTGTCATTTGTGAAGAAGTGACTCTAGAATTTTGGGCCTGCTTTTGTACATTGCTTTAGGTGAACATCAATCACTTGCAGAGCAAGAAAAACTACACATGTAAGACAAAATCAAGTGATTGAACCCACCAAAGTATGGCAACTGCAGACTGAAATCTAGAGATTCTTACTTTAATTGTAATGACAGTAGAGTAATGCCAGATTTTGAATCGTCTTTAACTGTGCCTTTGCATTTCAATTTCATATTTTAATTTAAGCATTTGTTCTGTTATCTTATCACATACTTTAATATCATTTTTTTATAGGCATAGTGCTTGGATAATAGAAAGCTTAAGCAGCAAATCCCTTGTTTATGTTGCTGATATCCATGGCAACACACCTGTAGATTATGCTGCTAATGGAACAACTCTAGAGTAAGTAACAGATAGTAAGGTTAGATTTAACTGCTAGATTATGCTACAAAAGAAACAACTCCAGAGTAAAATATATATCTACTGTACTGTATATGTGTCTAAGGCTATGCTAGGCATAAGACTATGCTAGACAAGGAACAACTCTGGAGTATGTGTGTTAGACAAGGAACAACTCCAGAGTAAAATATATATCTACTGTACTGTATATGTGTCTAAGGCTATGCTAGGCATAAGACTATGCTAGACAAGGAACAACTCTAGAGTATGTGTGTTAGACAAGGAACAACTCCAGAGTTAAATTAAGTTACAGACTGACAATAACTAACAGATTCTGAGTTTCTAGTTTTGAGCATAATTATTGTTGTTTTGAATTTTTATGTATCCAGTTAAAGAATAGCTGTTATCCATCAAATAAATGACCATCTGTGCATGACTGATATATGTTATATTAAAGTAGTAGGCACCTATTAATCAAGACTGTCATGGCAGTCCAGGAGGGAATATTGTATCAAGAGGTTGTTGCCAGGATCTTGCTATGATCTTGATAAGATAGTAAAGTTATTTAAACAATGAGATGAGAATTTGCCAAGATCCTCTATTGTCATAGTCTTATCATAATTTAGGATTTCAAGTCATTTTTTACTGATAGGCTAACAGGAGCTGTTACAGGAATGAGTTTGACAGTTTATCATTTACATGTGCACAAAGAGGTCTCTTGATGAGCATTTATTCAAAAAAAAGGTGCCAGAAGAAAAAAAAGGGAGGTTTAGACCGGAGCAAATCATGTCAAACAGAAAAAAGTTCAAATGTTAATGTATAAACAGATATTTGAAAAGAATGCTGAAAACTAAATACTGAATACTGATTATCACATTCCAAGACATTGCATTGTTGATCATGGTGGTTGTTGTCTTACTACTGATTGTCTGGCAATCCATTTTTAATTGATGCTCACTTGGACTCCAAAACATATAACAACAATGCATCTCGGTCTTGGAATGCGCTAATGCAGTATTCAGTATGCAGTATTCAGTATTCAACGTTTTTGAAGTAGCTGTGTATACCCGAACTGACCAAGTACAAACTAAGTAATGATATTTGATACTTTACAACCACAACTCCCCCTAAGGGGCTCTTCCGTTGGGTTCGCTCCACACACACTACCACTACATTCAGTATTTACAACACACAACACTCAAACTCACATGTTGATTTTTACGGAGGGAGGAAAATCGGAGAACCCAGAGAAAAACCCTGGTGGCAAGGGAGAAAACAACGCATCAAGCAGACTCAACTCACATACAAGCCTTTGTACATGGGACATGAATGATTTTATTTTAAATTTTTTACAATTTTTATTTGTAGTAGAACATTAATAAATGAAAACTCGAAAACATGAAAACTCCCAGCAACCTTCCAGGGACGTAGCTACCTGTACACCAACACGCACATGTGTACCTGAGGAAATGGCAAAAAAATAGTGCTTTACCACTGATAACTTATTGTTTTGTGCATGCGTATCGATGTTTGTCGGGGTATAAAAATGACCGAAATAGACAACACTGAATGGACTGATAGCTCATTCATGATTTTCAGATAAATACTTTAAAAAACGCTGTAAAGAAATGGTGCGTATCTCTAAAAAACTCCCTAGCTACACCCCTGCTGTCATCGTTACTTGAATAGGAATATGTAATAGTTCGTTGTTAACCATATTTTGCTGAATTTTACTTTCTTCTAAACAGGCACAAATGGCTTCAACGACACCTCCCCTACTGGCAAGCAAGCCGCTGTCTTGGATTCAAACCCAGACCATGGATCCCATGGCTGTTTCTTCTCATATCACCTTCATTACTAGTCTGCTTGGTCGCCTTTTTGATACATCGTTTTTCACCAATAGGCTGGGCCCTAGCAGTTATCAGTGTGTTTAATTTCTACATCTATGCATTCAGAAGCCATAGAATGAGACACATATCCGCTCTTCCAAATCCTGCCTTCGCTGGATTATTCTTTGGGGTTATCTTGCAGAGCTGTTTTTGTTTTCTGTTCTATATACTACCTCATATCCTTTTTTAATTTACCTATATGTCTTAAGCTACAGTATGTTGACTAACTTGTCCAATACTCCGACAAATTTATGCATAACATTGTACTTCATTCTATTGTATTGCGTCGTTCTCAATTGTATTGTATTGTTAATCTATTGTTATGTGGATATAATACAATACAATGCTATGCATAAATTTGTCAGAGTATTGGACAACCCTCATCATCGACGTTTAGACATCCTTACATTACTCAATTTTTACCCTTAAGGTGATTCTAACATAACTGTATGCGAATTTCAGGACTTTATTTAACTCGTATCGCGTCAAAAATTCTCGGATAATTTTGAAATAATCACAGTTTAGTAACTCAGTCATTTAGGCTTTTAACGTGTATTCGGAATTTTATTTTCGACTCTCGTTTGCCGTTACGGGCCGATTTTTATAAAAGTGGTGTTTTTACATTTTGGGCTCTTATTCGCGAAAAAAAATCGTACGATTTCCATGAAACTTAAGAGTTTGGATAAATAGATTGTCATAATGTTGTCTGCTAAGTTTAAAGAAAATTGTTCGATTGCAAATTGCGCGGCGAATTTTTGGTCGGCCTAAAATTTCGAATACACCGTCAAAAGCCTGAATGTTTGAGCTACTACACTGTGCTTATTTCAGAAATAGACCTATCCAAGGGTTATTGACTAGACACGAGCGAGTTAAAAGAATTCCAAAATCCGTGCGCAATTATGTTGGCATCACCTTAACGCAAAAAAGAGGAAGCGCACTTTAAAGTAACTCACATCAACGTTATGGAAATTATTTACTTTACTCCTTTTCCTTAACCCTAAATACATCTTTGGCACGATTTGTTTTGGAATACCATATGTCTTGTTGTTTTTGTAATTGGGTTGTGGACTTTAAAGTAAGTGCTTAATCACTTGTGACAGAACAATCACAAAATCTGAAAAATCCAGCGAATTTGATAGATAAAGGTTCAGGAAAATAACACTTGGCAACTGAGATTCTTGTTCGCCGTGGCGGTTCCTGATCCCGTTAGATATACAGAAAAACTAACCTCTGAAACCATGGGCAGCGCGAACGAGATTAAGAGCGAAAAAAATTTGAAACTTAGCCAAAAAGATTGTTTTGGGTTTTGCTGACTACTTTCATTAAAAGAAAATGTAAAACAAAACTTTTATTTCAGAAAAGGAATCATCTATAGCGCAGATACGATTGATTCTATTTTGATTTAGCCATTTTTGTTGTTTGGTTTTGTTTTAGGCAGTTGTTTAGCGACCCAGGTGTTGTAAAGTCTCCAAGGTTAAAAGAAAATGGACAACCTTACGTAAGTAAGAATAATTATCATATGAATCCAGGGGTGGATCCAGGGGTGGTAAAGGGGGTGAATAGTCACCCCCCTTTTCCGTAGTCGTGAAAGGAAGTCGCCCCCCTTAAACAAATTCTGGATCCGCCCCTGTAATCGTACGGACCGGCGCGCGCGCTTCTATGAAATTCATCGAAAAAAAGTCACGTAATGGACTCCGTATGTATTGACGTAGTCGGTCCTGAAAAAAATCTTTTTTATCTTTTAAAAAACTGTTCATATGATAAAATGGTTACTGGTTGAGTCAGGTCGGGCCGGACGGGAAAATATTTAACTCTTGGTCATTTGTATGGACTTCGCAGCGCTCGTTCCTTACGTCATGACCTCGAGCCAAATATTTTCCCGTTGAGCTCTTCCACACGGTAAGTTCTCAGTCAATAAGTACGTAGGAATGAATATACAGATAGGGGTTGGTATGGTTACGAAACGATACGGCGAGTTGGTACTGTACTTTGGTGGTAGCATATTTTACCTTTACTGTATCTACTCGTTGTGATTGGTAGAACTGCACAAAAGAAATGCATGGCAAGCCATTTCAGTGTTAGGTTATGTCGTACAGTTTAAGTGCTGTAGGTCAGTATCATACGTGGCAGTGCTCACACCAGAAATTTTGGTTGCACGGGAGGTTTTAAAAGTAGAAAGAGATCTTGCTATACGGTACTGTTCTTCAGGTAAGGCCCAACATAGTACAGCGTTGCCGGCCACTTTGCTTTGCTTTGCAATTTTTCGTACAACGCAGCATTCAATTGGCTTAGACATCATTACGTCACAGATTTTAGTATACGGTGCATCGAGAGGGTGAAACAACATTTAAAACAGCATTACAGACATATTTACACGTTGAGTAAAATTGTTGCGCGCGAGTCAAGAGAGGGACATTACCGCGAGTTAAGAGAGTACATTGCCTTTCAAGACAATATTACAGACATCCTTACACGCTGAAATATGAAACTGTTGCGCGCGAGTCAAGAGTGCCATTGCCATTCAAGACCACATTACAGAGATATTTACACGCTGAACGAAATTGTTGCCGCGACGAAATGAGAACTTGGTCCTTCTCAGGTGGAAGTACCGAGTAATTTTGCGGTGCGTGCAACTCGCACCTCGTGTCCCATCATTTTATCCCAATATAAATTATATTGGGCCTTTTTTGATGTAATAATTTACACTTTTTAACTTGATCTTAATTATTTTCATACCTATAGTTGATGTTTACAATGCTCTCAATAATCTTTGTTTCTTTTAGACTATTACAGACATCGCAAAAGGGACTCTACCGTTGGACGATTTCTGTATGGACTGTGAGGTAAGTCTGTTAGATTTCTTTTTCAGCTTGTTAACATTCTAAAAACAACCCTATACGAGATCTGACATCTACTCCAACACTGACTACTGATCAGTTTTTTTACTATACTGTACGTATAGTTACATAAGTAGAGATTATATTGAGTGCATTTCCTTCATTACAGTCAATAACAGAAAAGCTTGACTAAAGAAAGGAGTAAGAATATTTACAGCCCGTCTTTCAATTTTTACCGGAAGCCAACAATGACCCAAATGATCATTCTAACTATTAGGCCTAAATAGTGGGATTGCGAGACACCAAATTTCACCAAATTTTGTTGTGGAGGGATGGGGGGGGGGGGGGGGAGGCGGACCCCAAATTTT
>JANTNT010219604.1:5783-22870 GCA_024752375.1 Entacmaea quadricolor
ACTTGCCACACAAAGGCATAAACTTCTCGCTGTTGCGCGAATAGACGTGACAATAGACATTCTAGTACTGTGTAAGTTGCTTTTGTCGTTAGTGCCAAAAGAGTTTCGAATACGCAGCGGATTTAAAACTGATAGATCAATTCATATGTATTTTGTGAACATTCATTCTTCTCCCGTGTCAGTTTGATGAATTATGTACCCTGTCTTACGTACCGTACCGCTTTAAAGTTCCAAGATCAAAATCTTTGTTCTGTAATATTTGGTAAGCTTTTCATCTACTTCAGTTTAAACAAAGGGTAACCCTTTCTTGGTTCCATATACTTTTCAGTCTGCCAGTGTTTATAATGAGTTAACTGAATTTTGAAGAGTAAAATTTATTTTGGACAGATAAGCAGGGATAGTCAGAAGCTTTAACCATAACGGTCCAAAGACTTCAACTCACGTAAGATTTATTTCATCATGCGAGAAAAAACGACATCAAAGAGCTGTACAGCTAGAAGGGTTCTTCTTATCCGCACTGTCAGTGACGCGAACAAGACAAACCACAAAATAAGTTTCTTCTCTATCCAATCATAAGAAAACTGTTGCATTGTGCCGATAGGGGTAATTAAAGAAAAAATAAGGAGATTAAAGCGACCTGTAAGGATTTGACGCCATTGTGGGAGCCTTGGAATCATATGCAGGGTATTTAGTGCGTTGAGGAAAAACCGAGTTAAGTTACAGCGCATGGCTTCTTAAGCTTCAAGCAAACAATTCCGCTTTATGCCCCGATTCAGTCGAGAGGTCTTAAAAAGATCCCAAGCAGAGCTCCTTCTCGGGTTCAGTAGTTGAAGTTTTATTGGCTTTCAATGAGATAACATATTATCTAAAGGAGACTCATTTTTAGTCTGTGGCGAAAATTAAAAGCCATTGTCGAAGCGTTTGAAACTTGGCAAAATCAAACCTACTGGTAGCTGTTTCCATCTTATTTTTAACAGTATTTTTTCTATAGAAGTCATGAAAACGCTTTCTTGAACTAATTTTTTAGTGTTTCATTGTGAGTTCAGTGTCCAAGCAGTAAAACACTTCAAGCGGCGAAGTGAATTGTATAGGACCGTCTCTTAGTCTCTGTTCATCAATTTAGAAATTTATCATATTTTGGATCACCTGTGCGTTTCATATTCGTAACTGGAAAAGAATGGGAAGGCAAAAAAGAAAAGAAAAAAAGAGAATGAAATCGATGGCATGATAGAGTCACGGCTATGATCCGTATCTTTCCTTACCTATGACATTTATTTTTTTTCCAGAAGACATGGCAATTTGGTTGAGTGATTCATGGTCAGAGAACCGACAGGGGAGGGTTAAGAATTTCAGCTAGTTAGCCGCCTTGTAATTCTGAATTTGACTATTGAAAGAACTCAAATTCAAGAGCTGAAATCCTCTCAAAAATAGGAAGAACTAAATAAAAAGGAAGAACTAACAACAAAGATGAAACGGAACAAATGAGCAGTGTTAGATGCAACGAGTTTGGACCTACTAACTTTTAATAACTGTATTAGTGCCTCTCAAGTTATAAAATCATAGTTAATGATAAAATTAAATAAAAGAATTTGAGGTCTATATTTCGTGGAATAAATTCTTTATAACTGTCATTTCTCATGAATAAACTTTATTTGTTAATTGAAATTTCAAATTTCCTTTTTTTTTTTTTTTTTTTTTTTTTTTTTGTGCACCTATTTTGCGGAAATGTTTATATTGACGCGTGAGGTTATTGACGTCGTTGGAATAGTTGTGTGATTGTTTTTCAAGTGTATAACGGTGCTATGTCCACCCACGCCAATAACATCACACACATCATAAATAAAATTATACCTTTTTAAACAAATCTCAACGAAAAATAAAATCAAATTTTGGCTCCATATATTTGATTTCAGAAGCAACGATATTTAATGCTGCCAAATCTTTCTCATCGATTAAAGCAAAATTTATAAAAAGTTTGCCGAGCAACGAAGTATCAGTTAAAGAAACCTCCTTTGTTTGAGACTCATATTTAACATTTGCTAAAACGCTGAATTAAGAGAGTGCACCAAGTTTGTTATCGAGCTTGTTAATTGCGTTGAAGTATTTAGAAAGCAATAGGTTGAGACAGTGAGCCATGATTGCAAGTTCTTGAAGTCAACTGAGTAATCAACATAGGAATTAGAATCTTTTGTTATGCAGAAGACATTTTCAATTATTAATTATACTTCTTTTAAACAAAACAAAACTCAGCATCGCATTTATCAATGTCCTTCTTTGACAGTACCTGATATTTCTCTGAGAATTGGTGTTGATTATTTTTACATTCCGTTGAATTTGATATTTTTCTAATTTTGAAGACCTTTGCTAAGTAACACATTCTGAGCTTTTAGCTAGATTTTGTTTTCATTGTTTTGCCAATCACAAACCAGAGGGAACTAGAAATCAGGGGCGTTAATTAGAATAAATTTTATTCAAAGCACATTAAAAAGACACTTAAATGCTTTAAGACAATCTCGCACGGAAAGTGTTTGATCTTGAAGAAAGTATTTTTCCTGAAGACTTATAACCTTCCTCGTATCTTGTCGTATTTATACGATGAGCATTGATGAAGAATTGTTCTGAAAGTTGTTCATACTAATCGTGTTCATGCTGGTTCTTGTGATTTACTTATACAGGACATAGCTCCAGGCAATGCATTAGTCGTACAAACGAACTTGAACATATTAATGACTATATAATTTACATAACAATGTATTCTGACTGTGGCTCACTATTTATGGCATCCCTTTAGCCCTTCCTTCAATCTTAAGATTGACTACTTCTCAAACACAAGCCTAAGGTATGAAAACTTTGATACTTTTGTCTTATGTAAAGGTATTTAGATTTTTATTAACTTTATTCTATCTTATGCATCAATTTAAATTAACCTTTTAATACTTTTAAAGTATTTGTTTCCTTTTTCAACTGCAAATAACAAATATTTTGATAATAATTTTATTTTATGACCAGTTCTAGTATCAGTTAGTGAGCATTTTGTCAAATTGAACTTCCTTTTGTTACTTTTCGTACTTTCCTCACCGTTTTGTTTGACTTTCATTTGAGATCTAAAGTAAATGGGCTTTGATTGTGTTATAATTCCACTGCAAACAAATCATATATTTGTCTGGCGAAAATACCGTTGCTCCTGATTCGTTTGGCTTGCGACGCGTAACCCTTGCTTTAAATCTTCAGTCTTCGAAACTTTTATCAAACTTAACGTTTTCACTGGTCCAGATAATTTACCAAATACCATTCACGGAGCGAATATAATCTGTATCGTTATAAGAAAATCAGTATCCAAAACACAGAAGATTTGTTATAGATTTCTGGTTGATTGCTTCAAAAGGCACGCATTGGAGTGAGATGGAACAGCCAAGCAGAGCGATAAGGCAATAGGCTCTACTGCGCGTAATGCTTCGGTGTAACTCATTCGAGTAAAGCAATCACCTGTTTATTAAGACTTTAAATACTTATACAGGTGGACTGGGATTTCTACTGTAAACAAATCGGACAGTTTTTTGAAAAAGAGCTCAACTCGAAAGTTTGTCTTAACTCGAACTCAAGAGGTGTTGTCAAAATGTTTGGTTTGGTTCTGATATAACATTCTTTGGAACTAGAAAAAAGGATACTTTCTTGAGTTTGTGATATACGTAGTGAATTGAACCGAAAAAGCGTACAACTAGTTCTATTAATCTATTAAAGACACTGAAATTTTAAAACTAAAGTTTTCGCGACGAGGAACGAAGCCTTTGCCATATCGTGCTGTTAAACTTCCTTTCCTAGTCACAAAAGAAACGAAAGTCAGTTTTATGATAAATATGGAACTGGAAGAAATCCTTCACTAGAGATTAACTTCGCTTTTCATTTAACATGAATGCCTTTAATGACAGCAAAAGAACAACACTAAATAAGGGAAGTTTATTACATCGGGAAGCAACTTCTGTCGAAAGCCATTTATTTATAAAAAGAATAAATCGACCTTGTTTGTCATAAATTCTTCAGATAGTTGCGCATTTGGATGTTAGGAAGGCTTTTGTAAATATGTTGTTAAGCACATGGTAGAAATTGGGTAAAAATAACCAATGAGATTCATAACAAGCCTTTAAATACTGTTTTATAATCGAATAAAACAGACACGCAATTTGTTTCTCGGTTTGCAAATTGGCAACAAAACACTACAGCTGGTAAATTTACTTTCAACCGAAGATGCTTGCTGACACTAGCTTGCTAGTAGTACTTATTAGTGAGAGTATAACTAAAGAACTTTTTAACTTTAAGTTTGACTGAAAATGGCTTACTTAATTTGAAATAATACTAGAACTACTAGTTAAGGTTAAATGGTATTTCGACCATTCTTCGAGAGACTTTTTAATTTCATTTGGTAACAGTCGTAAATAAGGATTCCATTGTCAAAAATGAAAACTTGCTTGTTGAAGAAAAAGACAAACTGACAATTTTCCACAAGCCTGCTAGTTGAGTCTACGAAAAGAAAAAAGTGTTAGTAATACGATTAATGAGTTTTTGATCATCATTACTTAAGTTAACTACTCATTTGAGGTAAGAAATAACTGAGCAGTACAGGAAAAAAGACTTACTAAAACTTACAAATTCAAATTGTGAGCAGAAAACGTGTTGACAGACTTAAAAACTTAACAAAACTTTTGAACAATTTCCTAAGTTTATAAGTACACAAAGAGCAAAAGTATTGTTAAAAAAATACGAAACCAAACAATTATTTTTTTCATGCTTTGGCACCTTCTAGTCCATGTAAATACACTCACAGACTTAGGAAATGGATAATTTCGCAAGGTATCAAAGCTGATTTATTAAGGAAACATTATGTCGTAGGATGTCCATTTTCATCGCAGTAGACTCATTTCTTCATTATAATCTAAAATCTACAAAGCAATATGCTTAGGTTTCCTTTGTTTAACGAATGCAAAGCAACTACAGGTACATTATAATGAGTTATTTCTATACCTTATAAGAAATACTTAATAGTCGTCATTTGTTTCGTTGGTTGGTGATTATTAACTTAAAAGGCCAAAAAGGACACAGAAATCGAAACTCTTCGAAAATTTGCGCTATTTTTTCAGCAATGCATGAAGGAGGCTAACAAACAACGCCAAACAACACGAGATATAATTATTGATAAATTTCGCGTCATGGAAATATTCGAAAATAAAACTTTCACTTTTTTAGCTGTTTCATTTTTTCCTAGCTTTAAGGAATTTGCCATTCAAATCAAACAAAATTTCATTTTTTAGACAACTAGTTTTAAAAATGAATATCATAAAAGTTGAATAAAGTTTAATAATTGCACAACATAAAACTGCCTGAGGGTGCAATTACTGCATTCCTTTACATAACAGTCTAGTGTATACTTGACACGTTAACTGCAATGTATTGTTAACAAACTCGCCATTATAGTTTTCTTTTTACGAGCGACTCTAATTCGTCACTAAACATTTCTGACAGGAAAATCGAAAGTCACTTTTATGAGTACGCTCTGTGGGATTCCGAACGACGCGGGCGTAATTGCTTAAAATTCTCAACTATTTAGACTATTTAGACTGGTGATATTCGGCTATTTTGGTTTCCTTGTGCCATCATATTAAACAAGTTTAATCAGAATTTAAATGATCGAAATAAATAAAACTTCAATTTTACAAATCATGGAAGCATTCTGTTGCTGTACGTACGAATTTCTAAGTTGATTAATCATTTGCGCGGCATCCTTTCACAACAAGCAGTTTAAGGTCAATATGTGATTATCAGAAGGCAATATTAGCCAAAGAGTCTCACCTCATGAATTATAAAGAACTAAGTAACGCTTATAAGTGCTTGCTCAACTGAGAAGCTATCTGGTATATCGTGAGTGCAGCCGATCTATTAGAGTTATTCTAGGCCAATCCTACGTAAAGTAGCTCAAGGCTAGTTAGTTGTCTAAAGACTGAACCATTCGTCGAAATAAAACCATTTCTATATTATAATATTCATCTCAATCAACTTTTAGAAATATGAAATTCAGCCTGGCTATAACGCGCCAAATAACTTACATAAACTCTTAGAGAATCTTTATTCAAGAACTTTTGATCGCATTACTGGTGTGATTATGTATTCAATCACGCCTCCAGTGATATCGAACATTAATTGTGCATCTTGAATGAAATCCTAAAATGCCATCAGTCAATTAATATCTAATGGAAAACAATGAGAAATTTCGAAAAGAAAAAGCGTGATCAAATTTTGTTGATCAAAGAACACTTGCTATTTAGACATAATTTTTGGTTGAGCTAGAAGTATTATTATTTAGTGGAGCGCGTCTATAGTTCGTTTCGTATGATAGCCGATGAGCAGAGTTCCGTTAACCGTTATCACTAGTACAGTTGGCATCATCCTTGAGTTGCCATAGAAAGTCAATGAATATGGGTTTAGCTGTAGACAGTGCGAAAGCGTTAAGATGATTGAATCCCAGTGGGTTACTTAACTCTTGTGTTATGTGCTATTTTCAATCATTACTGGGTTTTTTAACACAAAGACTTTTGGTTCTCGTTACTAAGCCGTTGGCTCAAAATATGCTAGATCTCTTTGTTATATGGTGATTATAATCTCAGCATCATAAAAGCCGTTCTCAATAGCCCTCTATAGGGACTTGCAATCCTTGATTTAAAATCTTAAGGTCATTATTCACGGCTTTTCGAAAGTTCCGCCATAAAGTTTATCGAAGTTTCGTTCAACGGAAATTTAATGGCTTAGTTAGGTTAGGTAGGTACGGTCGAGTGCACAGATATGGCTAAGATTTAGTCACACCTAGATGGTTCTGTTTGCTATTTCATCGGCTCTTTTGTGTTTTTTGGGATTTCATTGCTCTTTTCTGTCTGCTTCAAGCTAATTTTAATAAAAAAAGACAATGAAGGGCTTAGTTTTATCATGCAAATTACGCAACGAAGAAAATATTGTTAATCGATGAGTCAGATAAACAGAACTTTGTAAAATGAACTTTCGCTAAGAAAATCTTTTCCGATCAAAATTTTTCTAAATTTTACGAGCTTTTGGGGCTGGTTTTATCTCAATTCAAGAAAAGGAAGGTCTTTATTACTAAAAGCTTGTAAAACGGTCACTGAGGTGATAATTGCTTTATTAGCTCTTGTTGATTGGCATGCCTATTGTCACTTCTCTCCAAATATGGAAACAAGAAACAATAACTCGCAGTTTGAACCAATCAGATTTGTGGAAGCCAATGAGCTGTCAATCAATACTCAATGTTCTCGCTCGGAGTGATATTAGAATGCGCTTCAGAAGTAGAGTTGATTAGTTACGGGGAAGTTTTAAGTTGTACATGAGGTATGATGGAATTTGGTTTGACTTTTGATAAATATCAGAACCAAGACTATCCAAAACTTAACGCTCCAGTGAACTGTACCAGAAATCTGATAGTATTTGTCTTCTTTATTTGATTTTCACAGTTTTGGCTGGCGACCAGGGGTGACAGAGTATTTAGTAACGCTTGACTGAGCCTTGCAGCGCCTGAGTGATTTTTCAAAAGTCATCGACACGAGCGCTCACTCATCTGCTAGAATGTCCCATAGTAAACAAGGTGAGTAGTCGAGGTACTACTACAAGTGCCATTCCTCAATAGCAAGCTTCTGACAGCTTTGATTCTCTGCCTGTAGGTCATGGAGGAGTGAACCAACTAGGAGGTGTATTTGTCAACGGTAGGCCGCTTCCCGATGGAGTTCGCCAAAGGATCGTGGAGCTGGCCCAGAGCGGAGTTCGTCCATGTGATATTTCCCGCCAATTACGGGTTTCCCATGGCTGCGTTAGTAAGATACTTTGCCGTTTTTACGAGACGGGATCAATTAAACCCGGCGTTATTGGAGGAAGTAAGCCAAAAGTTGCAACTCCAAATGTAGTTACCAAGATAGCGGATTATAAAATTTCAAACCCGACCATGTTCGCATGGGAGATCAGAGATAGACTTCTCAGTGAAAATGTTTGCACCCCTGAAAACGTTCCTAGCGTTAGCTCCATAAATAGGATCGTCAGAAACCGTATAAATAGCCCAGACAAAAATAATAACGTCAAAGTTGCTCCTAACGATAACTCTCAGCTCGATATGACTTCGAAAACCGAGCGTGAATTCCAGCAGGCGATGAATTCTAACGTACCGCGATCATCTTACTCTATCAGTGGACTTCTGGGGATTCCAATACAACACAACCAGATCGCATCTCCCAACAAACGTAAACACTCTGTAGAAAGCAACGATAGTACAGGTATGGATATTTACACATGACACCAAACATTCTAAATCTTTATCAATCTCTTGCCTTGGAATGTTTGATTTGTTGTTGCGCGCCAAATTTGTTCAACTTTTAAAATATCGACTGTTCTTTTTCTTTCTCGGTCGATGAGTGCTAGAAGTTGCGTAAATAAAAGTTATACTTTAACATTTGAGTTTAGATATTGTATTTTCTAATAAGGGGATCATTTACAGTATGTTTTACGTGTGGTACATTGTTATCCGCTTAACTCTTGAAACTAGACATGGACCCATAGAAGTTTATTTATTTATACATGGTTTAAAAATTAAACTTGCAGTATTGTAGCATGACAGAGAATCTAACAGTTGCACGAAAGTATAGACATAATATTCAGAAGATACTCTCTGTGAATTTTTCTCTTTTTATACTTTATATGCAACATATTTTTATACAACTTAGCTCTATTTTGAAGGGATTCCTTTAGGGAAACAGATTTTTATTCAGCTGTATATAATTCGAATTATAATTTTATCGAAGGTTTTTTTTGCCATTTGCTTGTGGTGACCGCAAATTGACCTGTTGCTTTAGTTTGAAATAAAGCGACCATGGTATTTTAAGCCACGTGGAGTTCAACTATCATGACTGCTAATGTAAATATTATGAATTAAACGCTAAATATGTTCAAATGCCGGTAAATTCTTCAAGTCACTATTCATTTTAAAATCTTCCTAGAACATTTACACATACACATTTTCGTTACGCATAAAAAAATCAGCTTGATAAAAAGATGTAAATATGAAGGCAAAATGCTACAAAGTAGCATTTTGCCTGAAGATGTTGCATTTTAATGGCTTCTTTGCTGTAAATTGGCTTCCCTGATAATAATTTTTGATAACATGCATATAATAAAGAAAGATCAATTCATGCAAATTTTTTTTTTGTTTGTTTTGTTGAGAAACTTGCTTTTTATAGGGTATCTTTGCATAATTTAGTTTTGTTAGAAAAGTTGGGACTTTTTATTAACAGAATGCAAAAAAAATAGTTTATCAAAAAAAATTTTGAAAACACTGTAGGAATTTTCTAATGCTTTGCATTTTCCTCACAACCACATTGAAATTTAATACAAGTGTAATTAAATTGTATTATTTCTTGTAACCTTGTTGGCAATCGTTGTTTGAAGTTGCTAGTGATAAATCCTTTGTCAATTGTTCTTTTCATTTCATGATTTTATAATTTCCATACATTAAAGCTTGTATAGAGATTTGCTTTATAAGATCTGCTTTTAAAACATTAGATAAATCAAGAGTTATTAACAGGTTGTTTGAATAAAGCAAGGTCTTATTTCAATCTGATAACCTTTCCAAAATGCCACTTTCTTCCTTAACTGGTTTATTTGCTAATATGGGTGTGGAATAAGACATGTTCCTTAGGGGTTTACTCTTGTTAGCTTTTCAATTTTATTGAACCATAAAATATCTTGGAAAATATAATTTTGGATGTATAAAATGTTTAAAATTGAAGAAACATTTAATTGTGAATTTTGATAGTGAACAGAGTAAGACGATATAGCTTGATATCTTGGCCCCCTCACTACAAGTTATATAAAAACCAAATATTAAAAAAATCACTTGGTATAAATATTTTCTGCTTAGATTTTACAAGACTTTAACTTAATAGGATATTAATAATAAAATAATGATTTTATAATGATGGTATTGATGATATATTTAGAAATAATAATTAATGATTTTATATTATTAATTTTAGGAAGCCACTCTGATGATGAAGGACACCATGATCCAAACTCTCCCATGAAACACAAGTTGAATCGCCGTCAACGTACAACATTCACTGATGATCAAATTGATAAATTAGAAAGAGTGTTTGAAAAGACTCACTACCCAGATGTCTTCACACGGGAGGAACTAGCACAACAAGTCAATCTATCTGAGGCAAGAATTCAGGTAGTTCATTACTGACAATGCTGGAATCTGACAAACCAATGATAATACTGGTTTGTTTTTGATTTCCAGTGACACAATCAGCTACTAACCTGATCATATGTGTGTACAAAACAATAATAACACAAAACTAACCTGAATAATACTTTAAGAAAATTAACCAACTAAATTGTGAGTTTTGTTGTTGGTCAAGATAATTTTGGCAAAATATTCCAGCTTTGCAGTAATGAATACTCATATTTTGTTGTGAGTGTGACCTTAATTTAATTATAATTTTCAGAAAATGTAATCAGCATATTAATGTTAATGGCAGCATATATATAGTTTAATTGTTTATAAAATATTGCATGATCATAGGTAATGTTATTTAACTCTGTACAATATACATAGTATTCTATATCCATACAAAATAGAACTTCTCTTGCATCAAACAAATATAAATCCTTTAAATATTTGGCTTACATTAGTAGGTTATGCAGAATCAAATGCTCCAAATATAGGGGGCGTGAAGATTGCAAGGCCAGCCCTTAACTTTTTGAAAGACATCACTCTGGAAGCGGGGCCCTTTTTTGGAGATGGCTAAATGAATTTTTCATTACCATGCTGGTGAATTTTTAATCTACACACTGGGGGAGGGAAGGGGAGGGGAGCTGCAAAAATTGGCAAGTTCAGAAATGGAAGCTCTGAAAATTTTATATTTTAAAATTGAAAATCTTCATGCCTTTCCCTCATATTAATGAGTCAGCCATATGCATGTCACTCTGAATATAAAAATGTTTTTGTTTGAAAGAAGCTAATTTTGAATTCAGTGTACAGGCATATACATGTTTTACCAATTGTGATGGTTATCTTAGGTGTGGTATTCAAATCGCCGTGCAAAGTGGAGGAAACAGGATAAAGTTGGTCCAGGAAGTCCTGTCTCATCACCATCCAACCAGCAACTGCAAACATCATATATTCCTGTTCCAAATGGCTTTCAACAGATGCACACTGTTATCAGTCCTAACCCTTCTCATCCACAGCTAACACCTATTGAAGCTGATCACACTCAAGTCCATTACCCACCGTCTAATGAAGTACGTACTATTTGCAATGTATTGAGAATTTGGTAACAAAAAATTGCTACTATAATCAACTGATTGGAAAAATTTTACCCTATAAGGCCATGCAAAAAAATGCCCTGTTACCTAATCATATTTTTTAAATTAAATAAATTGCAGAGTATTCAAGTGAAGAAAGAGCTGACAGAATTGAAGCCAGTCTCAGAGAACACACTTGGCATGCATGCACCTATTGGGGTTTCAACCATTCAAGTAGGACAGAGTCAACCACCTCAATATGAAGTCATGAAATCATTACCTCCAATGAGTTCTCCAAGTCCAACTTACATTGCTGTACCAACTACATCCACAATGCAACTACACAGTCCTCAAATGTACAATCAGTACAATGGGCAAAACTATGGCTCATATACTACTTCAGAAAGTGGAGAAAACATTACCACCCACACAATGACAGGTATGATATAAAAAAGAATTTTAACCAGAAATATTAAATATACAAAATTATTTGAAACAACTGACTGTAACATCCAGTTGCAGGGAATGAAATTCTGTTATGTGTTTTGTGAAGTGAACATTCAGCATGTATCTGTTAAGTTATGGATGTACACAGGAGGATCAAAAACATAAAAGGTTTAAATAAGGCAGTGCCAAGTGCAATATGTTTAAATAATTGTATGCATGTGTGTATATATTCTAGTATCCTTTAGATATCAGTAATAAACTTGAAGGCTTGCTTAAATTGATCACTACATTGTTTATTAGGTAACCCAGCAAGCAGCCAAGCTTTGTCACCACCTGTGGCTAACACTGCTCCTGGTGGCTATGTTCTTCCACCAGTCAGCACTCTCACTAAAGGACATGTGTTTGAAAACCAAAGCCAGTACCAAACAGCACAATATGCCCAGATTCCACCTGGTGCTTATCCATCTGACCAGTGGATACAGGCTTACCCTGGTCAAGGGTTCATTGGAAGACCAACTGTCTTTGCTGTTCCTGCACAATGGTATTGAATTTTTTTGTTTTCATCTGGTTTCAGTGACTATATTAAAATGTCTTCAAAGTTCACTTATATACCAGCATTAAAAATAGAGGACCACAAGTTTATCATTGCTCAGTATTAACTGTCAAGTGTGTCAAAGCAAAATTGATTATACTTGCTGTGTTTAGTTTAAAATGAAAATTGCAACTAATGTTACAATTTGTAAAAAAAAAATCAGGTCTCTGCCAGCAGGGAGTAAAATTTTTAATTTCCAAGATTTCAGAAATTCATCTATCAGGGATAAATAAATAGTGTTTAACAATCTATATATCATTAGTTAAAATTTAAAATTCAAATAAACTGGTATTAGATAAAAAAATAACTGTGCAATTGATTAAATAACAATATAAAAAAAATGAAACTTGTAAAAATTTATAAAGAGAATAAAATAATGTAAAAACATTCAAAAGCTCGCAAATTAAAAATTTTACTCCTTGCTGGCTCAACTAATTTTTTTAATGAAGAAATTACCCTGCAACATAACAATTTAAGTTTAAACATTACAATTATTTCTGTGTTCTGATTGTTTTATTTTTCTATTTTCACTTTAGGGCTGCACCTCCACCATCAAGAGTGGAGAATTCCAAGCTGACATCTTCAGCATGATTGAAATTATGACATATGGCAAATATGTATTAATGGTACAATAAACAAATCAGTAACCATAGAATTTGATTACAATTATGAGTGCTCAATATGATGTTCACTTACAGCCATTATCTATAGACTGATTTACATGGTAGAACTTTTCCCTACAACTATTGCATATAATCTGCTGAAGCCATGACTTATGTACAATTGCTGTAGGGTTTTAAAACATTTTTTAAAATGCAACAACTTTTTTTCTTGTTGTACACAACAGCCATAAGGAGGTCGTAGGGTGTTTGAACATGGTGTCTGCAGATTGCATGCCACAGTTGTAGGGAAAAGTTGTACCTTGTAAATTGGCCCTATAATCTGCATAATAATGCTTGAGAGTGTTAATGTAGGTGTCATTTCTAGCTTGGCCTAGTCTGAATTAATAAAGAAAGCCTAGGTTGCACTGAGCAATTAGCAAGGGATCTCAATTTGTATACCTTTTCTAGTAAATTTCAAAAATAATGAAGATCTGGCAACAACATATTGGAATTTGAATTGCAATTATAAGAAGAAATTGATGCATTTTCTTTGAATGTTTGAAGATTTCTCTGTAAGGTCCTTTTTTATGCACAACTATTTCAAACAGACAATTTAACAGTAGTTCATTCACAGGTAATGAATTAGATAAAAAGGAACTTGTAAATTGAAACATTTTCTTTTCATTTGGTACAAGAAACACAACTAATATTAGCAAGCATCCAAAGAAACTGAAATCAAACTATGGCCTTGATCTATATACAGCTATTTCAAAAAAGTGGACGGGGCAAACAGCGAATTGTGATCAATGATTGGCGTTTGCATGATCGAAAGCAAGTGTGGGGCACCAAGAATATCTTTATTTTCATTTCATAAGTACTTAAAAGATGTCTACATCATTCAGCGAAGGTAGTGCAGACATTTTAAAAGTTCCTTTCTCTCATGCAATATCTAATAACCAATCGCCATTTGTTGTTTGCACCATCAACCTTTTTTTGAAATTGTTATATATAAAGAGCCAAAGAGATTATAAATAGGACACTCCTACTTCATCTGTTTTTTCCTATTACTATATATTTTAAGAGGATCACATATAAGAATTGCCTTAATTTGAATATGGCAGATAAAGGAAGAATAAAAAAAATTGCCAATGAACTTACTGTTTATAAAGTTCTTTTTTATATCCATTTTTAATAGCATATTTTGATAGGAATTGCATGCTTTAATGATGTAATTTAACAAGGCAATACTATTTTGTATATATTTTCATATCACAATCAATTCAAATCAATGCTTTAGAACTGCATATTAGTTACCATTAGCTAGCTATAGTTACATTATACAAAATGTAAATGCACATCCAATAATTGTACTGGGTGTAAATTAAATTAGTATAAACAAAATCACACTTTTGTGTGCGCACCGTAACTTTTTAAAAAGTAATTATTAATTTGCTGCTCAAAAATTTCACACAGTTTCACAAAAGTGAATCATCTTTTTGTTACATTATCGCACAATTAAGCAGCTTAAGTTAACTATAATTAGTGATTGTACAGGGGCATATCCAGGGGGTCCCAGGGTGCCCATGCCCCCCTTCTAGAAAAAAACCTTGTGGTGGTGTTGCTCCCTACTCCAATTCTTTTGATTTGTGACCCCCAAACAAAATTCCTGGCTATGCCCCTGTTGTATTATACCTATAGAACATAGACAATATTGCATAACTACTGGTATTGCCCTTTTTGAAGTACAAAGAAAGAGTATTAATGAGCCTGTTCTGTAGTGAATTGTTAGGCTGAGTTAAGGGGCATGAAATTCATGTGATTTCAAAGCCTTTTGTCCTTGTCTCCAAGGCCCAATGTTGCATCTTACATGTGCCAAATGTAATTAGATCAAAGAAGGCTGTCCAATTATTTCGGATCTCACTGAACTGTCGCAGCACAACAAAAAATTCATGTTGCTCCCATGCCCACTTTTGTCTGCTAACACGCCCACATGTTTAATTAATAGTCTAGACTTACAGCAACTCGAAAATCTAGCCCCTACACTGTTATTTTTAAGGAGTTGATTTAACTTGGAGTAATTAATTAACTCCATTTGAAGAGTTAAATTAACTTCCATTAAGGAGTGACTTGTTAATTTAACTCTTCAAATGGAGTTAAAATTACTCCAAGTTAAATCAACTCCTTAAAAATAACAGTGGACGGCTGGAAATCTGAGCGTGAGAAACAACATGCTAGTAGAAAAAGACAAAAGAATGTGGGCATTTCAGCAGACAAAAGTGGGCGTGGGAGCGACATGAATTTTTGTTCTGCCGCGACAGTTTGGTGAGATCCGTAGTATCTATTGTTTGTAATGCATTTGGCATATGTGAGATGTGACATTTGAAACAGGCCTTAACTTCAATATCCCACAATGTCATGCAATTACTTAAGTGGGGAACATGCATAGAGGGATAGGCATTTTGCAGCAAAATCCACCATGCTGGATGGCAAAAGAATGTGACAGCCCTCAGAACAGTGGCACTTCAACCTGTCAACCTTGACTTTTCATGTCTTTGTTTTTGATGTCCCTATGTACAGCTTGCCATTCATCAAGGCACATTTTGTACCAAGTGACCTGTTGTTGCAAAAGTCCTAGTGCAATAAACCTGTGCAACAATTACTAGACTAATACACATTATGCATCATAGAATCTTTTGTTTGTTTGCATCTAATATACATTGACTATTAGATTTAGCTGCACAGGTTTATTGCAATCACTCTACTTCTTTAGAATAGATATTAACATATATATCCCATATTCTTGGGTTGCAACCATGTGACTAAAAATCCCTTGAGATTTAAATAAAGACATCACCATGTTGGATGATAGAACAAGTGAAACTAATTAGAAATGCTTTGTTTTTGGTACCAACATGGTGGCTGTGGGGTAGCGTGCAATCCAAGAAAAGTTTTGTTTATCAAGCATAACTATTATACATACCATTTCTGTATAAAATTATACAGAAACTTAAGACTTTTCTTAACAAAGCTCAACCATGTCTGCAGATTCCCCTGATTGATTAGTTAATCTATTCATAATTTTATAGTAATAGCAAAACCTAGACTTGTGACATGCATGTACCTATTACATCATTTTGAAATTATTCCAAAAAATTTCGATTTTGATAGATTTTCTTTTTATAGACATG
The DNA here is from genome assembly GCA_024752375.1 of Entacmaea quadricolor. Classification (NCBI taxonomy): domain Eukaryota; kingdom Metazoa; phylum Cnidaria; class Anthozoa; order Actiniaria; family Actiniidae; genus Entacmaea; species Entacmaea quadricolor. Next base: position 21,959 of record JANTNT010219604.1, read on the forward strand.
TACATGTAGGAAAGTAATCTTCATGTAAACTGAATTATTATAACTAGATTTGCCATATTTTACTAAAGTAGTTAAGTAAGAAATTGAAGTGGTGTGAGGTTATACCTTAAGAAGAAATTAATCATAAATACTTTTATACAATAAGGGTATAAATTAAACAAAGAATGGGTGTGTGATTCGGTATGGTACACTTATTTAATGATATAGCCACACAGCTGTAAGTAATTTTGATGATGGCAATGTTTATTTTTGTACTCAAATATGTATTTTGTATTTGTACAAAAAAATAATAATCATTTGAAAAAAAAGGTGGTATGACTGATTGATATCAATATTTTTGATATTCTGAGTCGAAGCTCTTAGGGGGGCATGCCCCTACACTGGTGCACAGGGCGGAGGGGGTACTTTTTCTCAAGGTAGGAATAATATGTTAATGTATGTGTTTGATGTCAAAGAGAACGTTTTTCTTGGGGAAGGGTGGTTCGGAAGTTTTTTCTCTTTTCTTTGGCTCTATATTTTTAACTAGCTTTTAACTAAACCAACATCAGCAGTAGGGAGTATTTGCCAACCTGCTTGTTTCAAGGGGCATTTCAGAAGACCTATTTTGGCCTGGCTCATTTACAAAGAATGTATGCTGCATGTCCATCAGTTAGGGCTGGTAACCTTCAATATATTTTATACCTAAAAGGACCACCCCCAGTGATTCACAGTTTTCCACACCTCACCCAGCCTGTTTCTAGAGTCGTGTGCTCTAATAAAACAATATTTTTGGTATTTTTCTGTAAGAGAACGCATGGAGCCCTTCGTTGAAAGCAGCCTTTTCTTCCTATGTGGGTTGGGGGGGGGGGGGGGAGTTGGCACACCCGGGCAAAAACTTGGGCTTGGCCAAAAAAAAAAAAGGGGGGGGAAGTT
>JANTNT010219605.1:0-15252 GCA_024752375.1 Entacmaea quadricolor
GACTATAGCCCATGGTTTTGACCATTTTCTACCATTTTCACACCTTTTTAATTAAAAATAAAAAATTAGATTTTAAATATTTTAGGTCATTTTTGGACCAAAAAGCATGGACTATAGCCCAAGGTTTTGACCATTTTACACCATTTTCACACCTTTTTCATCAAAAATAAAAAATTAGATTTTAAAAATTTTAGGTCATTTTCGACCAAAAAGCATGGACTATAGCCCATGGTTTTGACCATTTCTACCATTTTCACACCTTTTTAATTAAAAATAAAAAATTAGATTTTAAATATTTTAGGTCATTTTCGACCAAAATACATGGACTATAGCCCACGGTTTTGACCATTTTACACCATTTTCACACCTTTTTCATGAAAAATTAAAAATTAGATTTTCACAATTTTAGGTCATTTTCGACCAAAATGCATGGAGTGATTTTTCCAGGAGATGTGTAGATTAGGACGGTGATTTTTACGGCCATTTTGTAGTGGATTTTTGTATTTGGGATACCTGTGTAATTTCAGTATGAAACTGCGCGTGCGCAATAATAATGAGATTTCAAAAACGAGAGAACAGATAATTATTATCATGGTTTCTCCTTTTAGAAGGTTAAAACAAATATTGTAAGTTTTTGTTTAGGTTGTATTGCAAAGGTTAAAAAGGAATTCATTTGCTTAAACATATCAAGCAATCCCTCGTTAAAATGTGTTGTTTTCTCGGCAAAGTTTTCTACTTCCATATTTGGGCATTGTACTCACCATATTTGGAATTCTGATAATTTTTTTCGCTTTTAAAGCAGGATTTTCTTCAAAAATTCCACCAAAACTTACAGATATTCGAGAAAATAAACTTTTCTTCGTCGCCATTTTGTAATTACGCCTCAGGACAACTCGGAAAGTTTTAACACAGCATACCCACTTGTAGAACCCAGTCCCTCGAAAAGCATTGACACAGATTTCTCGATATGATTGACTCTAGAGATCCCACATCGCTAAGCAAACGGTAGTTTCCTGATATAAATACGTGGTGTGTATAGTATCGCACAGCATTCGGTGAAGCAACATCAGTCGTTTAAATATTGATCTGGTAACACCTTATCTAGCTAGTGAGTGAGGGAGTAAACATTTGCATATCCTGAGCCCTAACAATAACTCGCTTCAGAGTTAATAGAAAGCAAAGACACTAACCGATGGTTTTAAATGTTTTCACACCTTTTTAATTCAAATTAGGAAAATAAACCGTATCCATTTTGGGTCGTTTTTGACCAAAAAGGAAACATTTAACATCGAATTTGGTCAAAATTTACAATGTTTTAAGAAATTATATATTTTCTTGATGACATGCAAAGGGAAAAGATTTTTCATATGAAATTATCACAACTTTTATATTGGTTTTATCCATAATGGTCCAGTCTGAATTCTATTTCTAGCATAATAAGATATTTTAAAATAAGAATAGCTATTTTAATTCCTTTTTACTTATTTATTAAATTCTGAACAAAATTTGATGTTTTGTAGATGATTGTTTTGTTAACGACAACACGTATAGATATATGATTGATGTGTTGTATTGATATAGCAATCCATTTAATAAGAATGCGCTAAGTTATATAGTACGGTGGCCTGTAAGTGTCACGGCAAAAGATATCGACGGCAAAAGTCTAGGGCAATTTTTTTCAAAACAAAGACAAGTTTACATGTGTAAAGGGACGTCATCAACAATCTGTGGAAATCCACGGTAAAATTTCATGGCACTGAAAAGTTTGTTAAACCACCACCGAAAAAAATAAGAATCTTCGACTGATTTCACGGCTTCTCAGTCCCTTCACTGTTCGACCACAAGGAGAGAGAGACTGGTTACTTATCTGCTTTGAAAGTCAAAATGGCGGACAACAGCAAAGAAGTCATTTGCGATTATTTCAACAAGGGATTCAAATAAGGAGAAGTTTTACTTTTCCTACAAAAGGATCATAATATAGGATTAAAATATGTTCGACGCAACACAAACTATATTCTTCGGGAGATAGTTATCGTTATACTGTACGGTGTATCCAATCAACAAGCCTTAATTGTGCTACTACTTGTTCTAGACTAAATTGTTGTATGTTATTTAAGGAAGCTTAGCTCTGATCAGAAATTTCCTTTCTGTAAAACACCAGCTATGGGTTGGTCTGGGAAGATCCATGACAGAGTTTGTTGTTTAGGCTGATTGCCATTTTTGTTCTAAAGAAGAACTTTTTTGCTAAAAAATTTACAAGACCGGTTCCGAAACTTTTCACAAGCGATCCCTTGTCAGCTATGTAGTGTTCTGTTGCTCGCAGTGAGCAGATAGGTGACTGAAACAGCAAGATTTTTGCCTCTTATAAAGTTTGTATCGTGCGCCATTTTGAATTTCGAAGCAGATAATAAATCAGGTAAGCACTTGTTTCCATAGCCGAAAGTGCCCTTGATCGAGAAAGGACTGGAATTGAGTTAGCATAATTAGAACGACTAGCAAGTATAAATCAGTCTCTCCTTGTGGTCGGTGAAGGGCCTGGGCCTTAATGTTGCCAACTTCCGCCGTGAAATCAGCCAAGATAAGCCAGTTCGTAGTTTAAGAATCGTTTTCATTCCGCATGCAATTTTATCCTGAATTTCTCACCTTCTTTTGTTTAGTTAAGAACAAAAGAAGGTTTAAACAAAAGGTGAGAAATTCAGGATAAAATCGCATGCACACTGAAAACTATCCTTAAACTACGAACTGGCTTATCCTTTTTATTTCAGTGGTGTTTTAACAAACTTTTGCCGTGGAATTTAGCTATGATGGGTTTTCACATATTGTGATGACGGTTTACACTTGTAAATTTGTCTTTGTTTAGAAAAACATTTGTCATAGACTTTTGCCGTCGATGTCGAGAAACTTTTGCTGTGACACTTATGGTATAGGTCACCGTTATGTAGACCTTTCTGATAAGTATGCTATATTAAACCGTAGGATGCCTGAATGCTTTGAGCGACATTAAAGAACCTGTTGGAATATTAACGTTAAGGTAACGCGCGCATCACTTCTGGGCACGCAAAATTCAGCATTTTACTGATTGGGCTTCCTGTGGTAAGACTTTTCAATGGCGGACAGGCCGTTTTGATATTCAAAGTCGAATATCTAAAAATCTAAATTCGGTGACCTACCCTAATTTTTCTGCAATAATTCCAAGTAAACTAAAGCTAGACAATATCAAAAAATGGAGGCAGCTTTTATAGGACTAGATTTTCAGATTATCCAGGAAGTGTTCAAAAACGGGATCGTAAAGAAAGGTCAAAATTTACTGTTTTTGAAGTTTTGTTTTGGAAACTTGTTTTTTGACACAATAAAATGATAAATTTCGAGATTTTCATTGTATTGTTTTAACACATTTATCATTTGAATCCATTTCTTCTATTATTACCGACCGATATTGGCTGAAATAGCTTGTAGTGCCATTGTACTATTTTCAGTGTCCGAAAAGACGACTGAAAGCCCCATCTTTGAAAAATAATCTCTTCTCAACGAATTCGGTGACCCCCATTTTTTATTTCATTTTCCTACTCTCGCACTCAAAATTTTTATTCGTGCCAAGTTTAAGAAAAATTGTAGGATAAAATCTTGCACGATCGCATTACTTTAATTGGGGATTGTCACACGGTTCGACATCGATACACGTTTTCGCATAAATTGGAATGAGCAAAGACAAAAGAATGAAAACTTGGTCTAAGGGCCATGGGAAAATAAAAAAAGAAAAATAACAAACACATTCACTGTCTTTTTATGAAGTTGATCTTTCTAAATAAGAGAAAAATGTTCCTCAGTCTTCATTTACAGGTTACTTCCGGCTTGGTGCGTAAGAGTGTATCCCAAATTGGAGGTACAGTATAGCTTACTGACTCTCACTCGTAAGCTGCGGTGCCTTACTATGTTTCCACTAATGTTCCTAAAGCTCATCGAGACTTTGTGAAATGCGCTATATATGCACATATTATTATTATATCATCATTGTTAGACAAGTCAACAATATAAAGCCACATTCATCTTGATTAACGTTGATTAAGCTACTAAAAAGTTACTAATTGTTTTAAATGTTCATTGTTCATCGCTTGTGAACTCTTGTAAATTCAGACGTCATAGCCCCAGTAAAATACCACAGAAATTCCGAACACAATGCTACAAGTAGCCCGAGTATAAAACTACAGGTAGCCTGAAATAAAGCTTTGGTTTTGAAGAGCTCGGTTACCTTTTCATGAACATAAAAAGTGACGGACAGGAAGGTCGTATCTTAGCAGTTGATGGTTCTTAGTAAGAATTAAGGGGCATTACTCGTGACATTCAGGATTAATACTCTAATCCACATGCGCATTAGTAGAAATACTAAAATCCAAGCCGTTTCTTTTTCTCTGCTTCATGTCCGTCAAACATTGACATATCAAGTCCATCAAGAATAGAGTTGATATCACCGTCTTTAGTCACTGCGTATGTTGCACTTCGACCTGAAACATAAAATACGGTGCAGTTTTTTATGAGTGGAAAAGGCGCACGATACCGTGACTTTGAAATGGCTTGCGTATTCAAGCATTGTGATTGGTGTCTGTTTTATCGCTTTTTGATTAGTTCAGAGCGGAAGGCTTTACTTCGTGGCACCCAAACAACACAACATTCTATTTTACTCACCTCCTGTCCATTCGTTTACTGAAAAATAAAATATTCCTAAAAAAAACAAATTCAAACGATTATCTTGTGTTACTTGCTTTATTAAATAATATGCATAATCGATTGCAAAGTGGAAGGAGATCAGAATTCCTAATAGATCCTTTTATTTCAACACGCATCTATTGAGTTTTCGAAAACAACGTATCCTAAACAAACCTGCTCTCAATCCGCGGTTTAGATTTATTAACGCCCATCAGCACTTAGCCTTCCTCCCAGATAATCGATCGCAGGTGATAACAGATTGAGAAAAGAACTTTAAAACGTTGTTAGTTGACAACAAAAAGATCTATTCAAATCTATCCAAAGGAATTCGGTTCATTCTAACATGGGCTCCAGCAGTGGCAGCCAATCGGGAGAAGTGGAAAAGCTAAATAGAGACCCTATGCGCAACGAAGCGCGAAGTAGATAGGTGAAGGTAAAGGTACCATGGTCTCCGACATCTCTAGTGGGATGCTGTTTGTTCCTAAAGGATCATGATATAATTACCAAACCTACCTTTCTTTTGGTTCTTGAAAGCTTCTATTTGAAGTGAATGCTTACGCCGCAGATCTTTGTACGTTTGTTTGAACTTTTCGTAAAATTCATTCAAGTCTTCTCTCATTTGTTTTCTTATCAGCTCGTATCGTTGTTTGGCAGGCAGGTTAGCCCAGAGAGGCCAGGATCCCTCCGTATCTCTGTCTAGGTGATTTGAATAAGAAATAATACCGATAAAAAATAGCTGACAATAATAATAAAGACGAAAAAGAAAGATTAAAATAATAAAAGCACTAAACCAACTGTCCGTCCGTTCATTTGTTTGTTCTTTCATTCACTTTCTTTTGTTTTTCGGATTTTTCATTGTCCCCCATTTCATACACAAATTTCAAAAATGGCGGTACATCATCGTCGCCGATCTGGGACTGGTGACGAATTACATGGGAACGAGGTCACAAAGGCCTTGACTTCGTTCATCGTAAGCATGGCGTTCAAGTCTTTCAGCTCTACTTTAATCAGTATTGACAGAAAATCATATACCTGGATCTTCTCTAAGAGGAAGAAATGCCTCAGAGCTTGAAAATGACAAGAGGCCTTTGAGACCTCGTTTCCATGTAATTCGTCACCATTCCCCCAATTGAAGTCCGTGATGTGCCGCCATTTTTGAAAGTTGTGTATTCACTTACTGTTATTTCTTTTAATCATTTTCTTGAGCCGTCTTCTTCGATAACTATACTCCCAGATCAAGGCGAGTACAACTATTACAACCAGAGCTATACTAAGTATTGTGACGGTTAATTTAAATAGCGAGGACTTTGAGGAGAGCAGGCTACTGGAGGTCTTGACAGCAGGAGGGACCTTGCTTGCCTTTTGAAAAAAGGTAGTATTTAATGTCAATAATTTGTGAATATTAGTTGTGTTAAAAAAATTATAAGATCAGTATGTTAATCTGTTGATGGAGCTTTTGTGGTATTTGAGGATTGAAACCAATGTTAAATAAACAAATAAAGCAGCGCGGCCATCTATAGGTGAACTATAAATCTGTACCACTTTCCAAGATTACCAGTTAAGTCAAAAAAGAGGCCAGACTAAAAAAGATAGGTTTCACCAATTCAAATGGCTGGCATACAATATAATCAGGCCCGTAGCCAGGATTTTTTGTGGAGTGGGCGGGGGGTGTTCCCGAGGCCAAAGTGGACCAAACTATCAATGACAAAGCACTTATTGATTGTCTGATCAGTTTATTTGCGATACGTAGAATACGAGTGTTTGAATGAAGTGACTTATTTATGAAGAGCGAGCGAATCGAGCTTTTTTACGAGCAATGAGTTCTGTTGCAAACGGCAAGGATTACTGATTTTGCGAGCAAAGCGAGCAGATTTTGCAATCAAGGAAGCATTGAAGGTTTTTTTCAATTAACACCCTATTCAAGATTTTGATAATATGAACTAGAATTTATACTACGTAAAAGATGACAACAATTCGTCAAATGGTATAGTGATTATGGTGGTCCTTAAGATTTGGATCTCGCTAAAATTAGCCCGGAACTTGAATCTCGTTTTTGCAGCGATATCGTGCATGGTTCTCTTAACGCACTCGGAATCTTGTAAGGCTATGATCACTTAGCCCAAACATTTTTGCAAAGCAAAGCGAAATGACATTCTTTTTCTTTCAACGTCTGTGGACTAATAGGTAAAAATGTATTGAACGTGAGCGTAGCGAGTGCGAAAAATTTAAGAATAATTTGCATAATCAATTTGCTCAACTTGAAATCCAAAATGAACGAGAGCTTTACTAAAAAGGGACTACTTGATTAAAGTATAAGGCTCAAAAAATATATAAAACCTTTCAAAAATTCAATTAAAAAAATCTTGTCCTTCTCCAAAATGGCGCTTCAAAAATCGTGAACCCCAAACATAGTGGCCTTCCCCCGCTAGATAATACCAGGTCTCTAAATACTGATTTCAATATGCAAATTAAAGTAGAATACAACCCGACGCGTAACCAGACGTGTGTGACAAAATCTGTGAGAACACTCCCTTCTCATCGGCACGCCCATAAAACATTTGGAAATGGACAAATTTGGTGCGCGGTTCGTTCAAGTTAAAAGAGGGTGCGGATGGTTTAATTTTAGTTTGCCAGTGAATACTGGACATTGACAGTACCCCAAAAAATGTGGACCTTTGGGGCCTCTGGAGGAGGGGGGTTGCAAATGCACCCTATCCCCTCCCCTGGCTACGGGCCTGAATAATAAGGGAATATCACACCTTGATAGTCTTAACGTTTTTCTGGACTATTTTATGGATAGCATTTTCCTCACTCTTCATGAAGTGTCTCATACATTTTCCTAGTTTCTGCGCGTCACCGCCAAGAACTACGCCATTAGTCGACTCAAAGCCTGTCTTGATTACTTCTCGAACTCTCAACCAACTCTCGCTGAATAGCTTTTCCTCGCTTCCCGTGGAATATGAATCTAACAGAGCTGCGTGGACCACTTCTTTCACGAGATCCTTGTGAATATCGTACATGTTCCCATATCGGCCTTAAATCATAATGGCGAAAGAAATATGTAAAGATAACATTATAATAACAGAAATTTGATCTATTTTATTTTCAATCAGTAGAGCCTGACCCGGAAAAAAACCCAAAATATGGTTTTGAAACGGATCAATTTAAACGAACCCTGAAACCGGAGAAAATCCCTCGAAGCAAAGGAGAGAACCAACAAACAACCCTATCACATGAGCCCTGAGCTCAGGAATCGAACCCTGGACCTCAGTGGTGAGAGGCAATGTGCTTACTATGAGCGCATGACTTAAGAAATAAAACACGCCTTCCATGCTTCATTTTTTAAATAAAATAATTACTTTTCTCTTGTATAAGAAGAAACTACAAAACATATTGAATAACAAGACATGAAAAGGCGGGAAAATACAAAAATTTTGACGCGCGCGCCGGGAAAAGCCATGTCTTGACAGGCAAGTGAAACACGGCTAATCGGCCAATCACAGCGCGTGTACTATTAAAATTATTTTATAAACCCAGTTTCCTTATGTCCACAATAAGGTATAGAAAAAGATACAGGAGATACAACTGCACGCCCCCTCGCCCCTTCCAACATAAGTTGTATTTCATATTAGTACAATTGATATGTGTTAGACATGTGGCTCATTGAATATTTAGTCCAGTCCCAAACTCACTTTCTAGCTGCTCCGATAAGCTGAGAAAGAGAGTTCAGCACAACTTGAATGCGCATGAGCAAGATCAAAGCCAATCAGATCGGAGCCAGCCAGACGACCATCACAAATATTTGGTAGTCGCTTGGTTACAAAGCCTGTCTAATTTCCAAAATGTCGGAGGCTCTGATCTGATTGGCTGCTTTTGCTCAACTGGACTATCTCCACGACGTCAGCTTGTCGAAGCGGCTAAAAAGCGAGACTGGACTAATAGCCCCTTTGCAGCTAGCAATCATGTGACTGTACTGGACTGCAGAACAAGACTTTCTTCGGTTGTTTAAAAAAAATTACACAAAATTTTAATTCGTAGGACTGTCACCAAACCTAATTAAAAATACCATTTTATATCTCAAAGCGATCGCCGATCTTAAAATACAGCGCAGTTTAAAGTTTGTTTGTCTTCCAGTAGAGCCTTTCCCATGGGATCAAGAGCTGAATTTATTCGTAATTGAAGTGAAATAGCATCACGTGACTGTTAGCTGCAAAAGGCCTATATGAATGTTGCAGGACATTAAACAGCCCCTTAATACTCTTTGAGTTAATTGTCTTTAGAAACAATCACTTAAGATGTCATTCATTCATTCATTCATTCATTCATTTATACAATATGCCTATGTTCTTTTGAGGTACTATATCAAACATGACATGAGAAAGAGTGTATCATCAACGGATCAAACAACGAGAAGTGGGTTAAATTTTCTTAAACCCATTTCCTGAAGTCTCATCCGCTGATGAAATACTCTTTGAAGTGTTTGATAAACGGCTATAAAGTGTGACGTCATTCAAACGAAAAATGGACTTCCGGCTCCAAGTATGCAGAGATTTAAAAAATTTTTTTCTCCCATTGCATGATTTGTTGTTCATATATATGATTGTTGGAGACAATAAATCGTAGGATTAAGTTATTGCAAGATTTGAGGTTCTTTTTGTGAGGTTGGACCCGGGGGTTAGACCCCGAAGTACGTCACAACTTAAAAGCTCTATATTTTCTAAAATTTAATTTTAAAAGAAATTCAAAGCAAAATTTGGCTTAACTTATGAAGTGTTTCCACAGCTTATACATCGATCCCCGGCTTTGCTTGAACGACCACCAAACAATGGGTTGTTTACCCAATGGAATATAGAATGTCCGACAAACAAACTCAAATTCATAAGATTCTCTAGTAGTTGTCTATATTTTTCTAAATGTACCTTTAGAATACATTTATTCTAAGACAGCCATTTAAAATTTTCAGCATTTGGTTTCTTTTCTACGCTATATATCAAAATACATTTTAACTTGTCCGATGTAGCAACAGTAACTAGAGAGGTATAATAATGAATGCTGGATCGGTGTATTAAGACGTAGCAACAGTAACTAGGGAGGCAGAACAATGAATGCGGGATCGGTGGATCCAAACCCTGTCATGATTTTCTTTGTCCTCGTTAACTGTTTATGAAATGAACTCAAAAACGTATATGACATCAAGCCCCTTATCTCTAACGGAGGACGTCTGTGAAATCCTGGTCAATGACCAGTCGATGACTAAAGTATAGATTTTTGTCACAACATCCCGAACGTTACTCGACCACACTTACCAACAAGAATAGAGTTTCTCCGTACACCGAGTTTATATTCCGACGAGTTATCGATTGCGGCTACCTAAATGACACAATAAATAGACCATTTCACGGACCCCGTTGCTCAACCTCAGCCTCGTCAGGGAGTAAAATATTCTTTACAAATCCACTACAACCTGTGAAAATTCAATTGTTCGTTGATGTGTGAATTCCTTTCATTACTGTGGACTGTAGTTAAATTCTAAAGAATATTGTACTCCCTGACGAGGCTGAGGTTGAGTAATGGGATCCGTGAAATGGTCCATTGAAAAGTTAATATCAATGATTGATAATGCTTAATAAAAATAGATTTTGTGGTATTTTACTCCAACGCGTTATCGATTTCAGTGACAAAATCATTTTTGCATGAATAGATTTTCATTTCCCTGAGGAGAAATTGTTTTGGCTGTAAAAGAAGTTGTTCAAAGACTGTCATGTTTAATATGATAGGTGTGTATAATGGCAGTTTTTAGGGAGCTTAAGCATCGACGACGAAACAGACGACGACAACGAACGGAAGTGGGGTCATTATCATTTACATCACATGTCCGTGTGCTGTCTTCGAAGGCTACGTACGCCGTTGTCGTCGTCGTCCAAGGAGAAAGGAATTTCCAGTAGAGAACCTACTTAATCCCGTTCGTCGTCGTCGTCGTCTGTTTCTTTGTCGATATTTAAGCTCCTTTTTCACTGGTCCTTACCTTTGTGCCGTATAGCTTAATTTCACTTTTAAACACCATACTCATAAGAGAAGCTGTAATAGTACTGGTCAATACAGCAATAGTGGCGATACCCATCCAGATCCATACGATAGCAAATAAACGAGCTATAACCGATTTGGGTATACGATCTCCATATCTGGAAAGAAATACGTTATATCATGATAAGTTAACAGTAACCATAGTAACCACACCTGTAACCATTTGATTAAAAGCTACCATGGTAATTTGAACTAAATTAATTGCTATTTATAAATTATATATTTGAGCAGATTTCTTATGTCTGTGAAAAAAGTACGTCATGAACGTGTCGTGCTGTGACCGTGCCGTGAACACCACATTTTGATTGGATTTTGCGAAGGTTTGTTGCGTCAAACAGTGTTAACACCGCCGTGCCGTGCCGTGCCGTGCCGTGCAGTACCGTGCCGTGATACACTAGCGTGTCAAAGCAATGCGATTGGATGAGAATCGGCGCGGGCGCCTTGCGATTGATTCGCAAAAGAAGCCATTTGAGTGTTGCATGGCGTGACACGTTGACGCTGTAATGTTTTGCTTTGTATGATTGGAGGAATCCGTGCCGTGATCGTGACCGTACCGTGAGTTTTTCACAGTCACACGAAATCTGCTTTCTTAGCTTGTGTTATAAGGATGTTACGGATGGTATTCACATGGTTTTGTGTATATAATACCTTCATTATTTAAGTATTTATTATCTGCAAGAATTATAAGGATGTTATGGATGATAATCACATGGTCTTGTGAATATAATACCTTCATTATTTAAGTGTTTATTATTAGCAACAATTATAAGGATGTTATGGTTGCAACTGTTGGTAATCACATGGTCTTGTGCATATAATACCTTTAATTTTTTTTTTTCCACGCGATATTTTATACTGATAAAATACCTACCATGGTCGTTGGTACATAACTCATGCACTAGCTATGAAAGTGTTACTGAGGTTAGGTTTTTATAAGGATGTTATGGTTTATAATCATGTTGTCTTTAGTACATAATACGTGCAAATATCTGAGTTGTTATTGAGGTAAGGGGTTTTTGTAAGGATGTTACGGTTGGTGAATCACGTGGTATTTTGTATATGAAATCTGTCATTGTATTGTGCATATAATACCAGCATTGTAAAAGTGTTTGTTATTGAGGTTGGGGTTTTTTTAAGGATGTTATGGCCTACACATGACTTGTCCTGTTAGTCATATGAGAAATCCAAAAACAATCGCTTATTTACAGAAAGTAAAACAATCAATTCGATTATGAAATTTTAAGGAATTTAGATCAATACAAAGGTTATTAAAAGATTTTATGCAAACTAATAAGAGACGTGCTGACAGACTGAACTACTGGTGAGAAGGAATCATTCAGTTGATCAGAACAGATCGAAACAGATAGACTCGCGAAACTCTACACTGGTGAATGAGTCACCAAACGATTTATAAATAACAAATAAGGACCGCCTACTATGAAAGGTCATGTTCCAAGTTAACAGCCAGCCACAGCTAGATTAGAAGTTGATGTCATTTACTTTCGACATATTTACGTCTCGTCCACCATGCCTTGAACCATTCCACTTCTGTTTTTATCAGAGACAACATTGATGCATCATCAATCCTAGATCAAGCAATCACAGTCGGCTTTGACTCATCAATATACTTTACATTGATGTTATTATCGGAAAAAAAGAAGAGCTGAAGTACCTGAATCAATTCTACGGTATTAACTAAAGATGAACAGTGGATTTCCTCCAATGGATTTTAAGATCGCGGTGTTAGGAGCCGGTGGTGTTGGTAAAACCTCCCTATTACGAGCGTTCTTTGACAAGCCATTCACTTCAGACCACAAACCTACCATCGATGACTATTTTGTTCATGGAGTAAAACTCGGTGGTATTTTCTACAATGTATGTATCGTCGATACAAGTGGTAGTTTTTCATTTCCTGTCATGAGAAGATTTGCAATTTCACATTGCCAAGGGTTTGTTGTGACGTACGCTCTTAACGATGCTAAGTCTTTCCAAACGGCAGTGTCTGCACTAGATGAAATCATTGACATGAAGTCAGGAATTGGCTTGAAGTATAAAAGGATTCCAGTGTTGCTTATTGGGAATAAACTGGACTGCAAAGACAGACAAGTTTCTGCAGTTGAAGCACAAGCCGAACTCGATACACGACCTTGGATCGTAGGATTATACACAGAAGTGTCATGTAAAACTAGTGCTGGTGTGAATGGGATATTCCAAAGCCTTATTAACTTAATGCAAGCAATAAGAGAAAGAGAAAAGGAAAAGGTTGATAAATCCTCTCTTCGACGTGGAAGCGGGAGAAATTCCTCCAGGAGCAAACGAACATAATTGACATATTTTGATATATTTTGCATTGCTCTGCTCACAGTTCAGGGTCACAGTTTCAGCCTCTTCTCTTACTGTATAGCAGCGTCGATTCGTTACGCTTTCTTTCTCTTACGGAAAATGAAAGTTCAAGAGGTAAGAAATCAGAAACGTAACACCATATTAGCTTGAGCAGGCATCGTGACCACAACCGTCATAACGTTATCAGTGTCAATCCGACCAACGAAATACAACAATCACTTAAGAATTCTTTCGCTCATAGATTCATATCTATTGGTCACGTATTTCTTTTAAAAATTGCTAGTCATTTTCGGCTATTCAATATAAATAAACTCACTGGGTGAACTACTTAAGATCTGCCGTCATCTTGAAATATCATTATATTATTTCTATGATCAATCAATATATGGTACTAAGATACAGTTATTTATTTTTTAAGCCGGAATGTCGCAAAATTTTAACGTATGAAAAAAAAAAAAAAAAAAAAAGGAAGGAAAGACAATATTCGATTAAATATCCCTTGTATAGACAAGGACCGGTTTAACTGAGGTCACTAAAGTGGTTGCTATGAAGTGTACACACACACACACAAATCTTAAAGAAATATGTTTTGGCATGATGAATAGCGCATTTTGCGGGATTAAAGCGGATTTAATGTTTATACAAACAAAGCATATATTGGCACATTCCATTTAAATGAATCTTGTCTTTTCTTGATTATTTTAATAGCATGTTTACAACAATTACTCAAGCCATTTCAGCACGTTGAAGAGCCTTTAAATAAAAACCACAATACATTATTTTACGCTGTTGACGTCAAATATATTCAAAAGAAAACTAGTGATTAATTTAGTTCGAACTGCGTCGGTGTATAATGCATAGAATCGATGGATGGGTTGTAGGTAATTTGAAACGCTGTGAATAAAAAAACGTACTCTTTGAATTCTAGTCAAAAATAAACAATAGCTTAAAACAATAAAAGAAATTAAATAAAATTCAAACGAATAAATTTGACGTCAAACGAGGAAAATAATGCATTGCGAATATATTATGATGTTCTATATTAACTTGTAATTCACGAGACAATCTTCTGAAATAGCTGTGAATTAATGTTTAATAGAAGTGCAGTGAGGATAAGGAAGGTCGAGCGCGTTCCCACTAGGACTTTCTAGGTAGCGTAAGTCCGGGAGGGACTCCCTTAAAAATGAATAGTGGTGCTCGACGGACCTTTTAGGGTCGAAAATAAGATTCTCGCGTACCTTTTAGGGTCTCGAACTGACACCATACCTTTTAGGGTCAGTTTTCGAACTTTACTCAAGATGTCCTAGCTGACCTCTTTCATTGTGAACTCGAAGTGCATTTCCTCTTTCTCCACGTTTCTTGCTAACACTAAACTTTTCGCCAATGCTAACCACAAAAAGGCATTCATGGTAGCCCTTTAAATGTGGTCGTATCTTTTAGGGTCTGAAATCTGTACCTGAATTTATGCGTACCTTTTAGGGTTATTTTCAAACCCGTCCGTCGAGCACCCCTATCCATTTTTTAAGAGAGTATTCCCTGGGCGTATAGTCTGTTTTTCATGGCTTAAACGCTGGGAGCTCGCTAATTTTGTTTCTTTTGGTGGATTTATATTTGCTTCTTCATGGGTTTATCCATGTATACATGTACTTGATGTCCCGCCAAAACTTCAAAAGCAGATTTTTATTTGCACTATTGTATTGTTAGCTTGAAAATTAATAGTGTGTAAGTGCTTAAAAGTTTAACTAGCTTTATCATCAAAAGCGATGACAGATTTTAAAAAATATATTTGACCTTAGCTACATGTAGCTGCGCTCATCAATTAGGGGTCAATGTGAAGTGGTATGTAACGCCTACGTACTGTTATTACTTCAGACATTTAATATACATTTCAAACATTCCTAACATTCCTGTTATTCATTTAAATTGTTGATAACACCTACTTGTCCAATACTCTGACAAATTTAAGCATAGCAATGTATTGTAATGTATTGTGTTGTATTGTGCCGTTCTAAACTGTATTGTTTAACTATTGTTATCGCGGAGCTTAGCTATTTTTACAGTCAGGATCGCAGTTAGGATCGCAGTCAGGATCGCAGTTAGGATCGCAGTTAGGATCGCAGT
>JANTNT010219716.1:0-15249 GCA_024752375.1 Entacmaea quadricolor
CAACAAACAACTCTACTCGCATATGACTATAGAGAACCCCTTGAAGCAAGGGAGAGAACCAACAAACAACTCTACTCGCATATGACTATAGAGAACCCCTTGAAGCAAGGGGGAGAACCAACAAACAACTCTACTCGCATATGACGCCGAGCCGGAATCAAACCCGGGTCACATTGGTGAGAGGCGAGCGCTCTTACCGCTGCGTCACCCTTGCTTCCCAATCATCCCTCTTCGTCCTTTCCCCATCTCCCTTGGGCCGATGCACACGCTCGAATTAATAAACTACTACGCTTGGGTTCCCTGTGGGAATTCCCCTTGAATGTGACGTCATGACGGCCATGTTAGTTTACCTCAAACAAAGAATCCCTCATTAGCTTCTCTTGTTACACGAGGTACACCAACATAGTCGCCATTGTCATTTAATTCTCCAGGAATTGAGTGAGAACGCTCTGTAGCTGTTAATTAGTACGGGCTATCAGTATGCATATAGATTTTTTCAAATTATTTATTTATTAATTATTATTATTATTATTATTACTATTACTATTATTATTATTACTATTACTATTAGCGGTTTTATCGGAGTCAATTTTTGCATTGTATTGACCTGTTAGCCGTGCTTAAATGATCTTTAAACAAAAGAATTATTGACCGTAGGCTCAGCAGTACTAACTATTGCTCGGCTTAGCCTGTATACCGTTTAATTGTCTTTTACAAGTGTTGAAACGTTTTGTTTTTGGTGGCGCCGAACTGGCGCAAAGAGAACGAGATTTTTTAAAAACGCTTCTGTTGAGCATGCGCAATAATAATCAGAGGCTTTACTTAAGATAAGGCATTCAAAACAATCAACCACGTCTTGTCGTCTATTCTTATCACCATTTTATAAATCTCTTAACAGCACAATAAAGTATTACACAGAGTTATCAGTAATTATCGAGAAGGATCTGACTCGAAACAGTACGCAATGGCACCGAAATGGCTTCCATTAACATTTCTTGAAACTAATCGAAGTATCACAGGAGACATAAATACCAATGAAAATACGTTCATTTTAACAAACTGAATATCAACACTTAATATTGATCGAGGTCTCTTGTACATTATATTATCTAAAGACTCATAATCTATACATCGCACCGAATCTAATCCTGCTTGATAATGATTTTAAGTACAGTTAGAATTAATTACTTAATAATTACGATGTGGATGCAATTCCTGAAGGAATATCTATTCTCTTTCATTAAAAATATGAAATTTCAACCAAGTTTCTGAAGACGACAATTTTTGCTAAAAACCAATTCCTTTTTAAGATTAGTAAAAAGACAAAGAAAAAATTCTACATATTTATAATGCCTTTTGTGTGTGTGTGTGTGTGTGTGTGTGTGTGTGTTTTATTATTATTATTATTATTATTATTATTATTATTATTATTATTATTATTATTATTTTCACAAAATATCCTAAGCCAAACTTTTCCCGACTGCAGCCAAAAAATGAAAAATGTATTCACATGAATCCGGCTTTCAAGCAGTTTACAGAGAACACACATTAAACTGGCAAATTACTTTATCACTAGAATTAATTTAGCGCTTTTCTCTATTACATCCAAATTATATCTAAATTGCCTTATCGGTATAAGAGTTAGTTTATGTGAGCAAGACAGGCCTTACTGCAAACTGAACGGCATTCAAACGCCCGAGTTTGTCCGTAAAAAGTGTTTACTTGCCGTGCGACGGTGAAATTATTTTCTTGATGCTTCTGGATTTCTGGATAACGTAACATGGAAAGTCAAGAACAAACTTATTCAATATTAATGATCTAAATTTTCTAAATTACTTCCTACGATCAAGTTTAATCCATTTTCTAACTGGCTTTTCGATGAAAATTCTAACATCCATAATTTATTGTTCTTTCGCATTCTTTAAAGAGGAATCTTTTAGATTTTAAGTGTTGCTCTGTATTTTGGGAATTTAGTTTATTTTATTCTTATTTTTCTCCTATTCGTTTTGCAAAAACCTTAAAATTCGACCCTTTATCGTTATTTCTGTATTCCAGCCAACTAGCTCTAAGAAAGACTAACTCATTGAAGATAAGCAGTTTTGGTCTCGCTATAAATCGCAGTGTATAGTTTTGTGTGTACAACAGACAAAAGGCGCCAATCGCCAGGGTAAATTTAACACACTCCTTGACAAACACTCCAGACCAACCGATCATTATTAGATAGAACAATGGAAAATGAGAATTTTATCGCTAGAAATACTTAAAATAGATATCCAAATGGAGATTATTTACCAAATCGGGCCTGATAACGCAAGTCAAATTTTATTTTATTTTTATTTTTTTCCCCCTGAAATTGAACGCGTTACGCGTTGTTTTTTTTTGCGGGTTAAGACTAAAAAAGGTCAGACATCAATAATGACATAAGAAAGGTTCAATAAGTACTTTATTTGGTTTTAGCAATTATCATGAGATCACTCGATGCATTCCACAAGCCACCGTCGAAAACACATTCAATTTGCAAACGATAATTCATTCTCAGTCTCTTAAACTTTTTGTCTCCTGATTCGGCTACACATTAAACTTCAAGATTTCCATATATATAGCTTATATATTTTTTTGTTTTCTTTTATAGCGTTCGTGTGCGATGAATGATATACATAGATCTGAGAGAAACTCGTCATTGACATTCAATTCAAAGACACCGAATTCAAAAACATCTGCATCATGACATCTAAGTAGATAGATCTACTTCCTTTGCGTTTTGTAAAAAGAAAACTTATCTAAATCAAAAACAAGGCTTTCAATAACATTCCTTGATATCCCAGCCATTTTGTCGTCTTTCTAAAATGTTGTGAATATAATTTTTCGAGCCGGCGTTTGCTCTCTTCTCCCAATTAGACGCTCATTAAGAGAAGCACAATTACACGGCAGGGACTTCAGTCAATGGGAAATAGCATAGCAAGACAATACCGCGAAATCCTTCTACCTTTGACGACCAATGTTTAAATGTTAATCGCACTACTAAGGGCGTTAAAACATTTTTTATATAAAAATAATTATTTGAGTAAGAACACAACTGGGCGAAAATGTTACCTTCTCGTTTGCTAAAAAAATGGAAATTTTACCATTTTTATCAGGAGTTTTACTTTGAAAAAAAACTCGAAATTGAACCATTGGTGTACGTAATATCTCGATTGTTTCCGGCCTCTTTAAATTACTAGCAAATCCAAATATTTGTCGAATGAGTTTTCAAAAACATTACAACTTAATATTTAGTACAAGCGACAGAAAAAGGCGCGCGGAATAAAGATGTACAATTACCCGGTTAAAATGACCTGTATTTTCGCATTTACGGAGATAATTCAGTTAGGATTCTAGTCGCCATCTATCTGTCTAGAGTTGTGACAGAAAATTCAGACTGACAAAACATTTCATTTCAATATAATAATAGTCGTTTTAATGTTTTAATATAGTGTTAAAGACAGTTCAGTATATTAGGTTTGAATAAAGAACTGCATCTCAATTAACTCAAGAAGGAGTTTTCAGTTCCAAGTTCAATTTTTATAATTTTTTCCCTTGTTTTCTAATTATGTTGGTATATCAAGGTATCTCTGGATTTCAAAATAGACAATTTTATCCATTCTCTTTGTTAAACCCGCATCCATTTCCTTGAATTTATAAAGCATTCAAAGAACATAGCTGAAGACTAGCTTCCTAGCTCTTTGTTTTCTGTTGATAAGCAATCGAGTTTTGCCATCTGTACCGCCGACCCTTTAAAGATCATCCGCTAACGAGGATCGCAAAACGATCAAAAGTGTGATTGTCATGAAAGAAGTTCTTGGACAACGTTGCCTTATCGTAGAAAAATAGCCGAGTTTAGTGCTTTGAGACATTGTTCTTCAAGTCGATATACGTCGCTTTTTTACTTCGACTTTTAGTCGATAAAATTTTGTAAAAAAAAGTTCGTCGATTCTTCTTAATACCTTTTACTATGAACACTTTTGTGTTCTTGTCTTTTTACATTACTTAATAAATGTATTATTTTGGAATTGACAATTTTAAACATGCCTTTTGATCGCGAGTATTTTGTACAACATTTTTGACAGGTGAAATGATAGTCAACGCGCTATTGCCTTTTCACAAACACAACAAAATCTATTTTCGTCGACTCAATGAATTTTATTAGAAAGCGAAAACGAACAAAAAAGGACTCAATCTTTTTTATACATTTTATTATTAAGATCTTGGAGATACATTTAACGTATTTACAGGATCGGAAGTTATTTAACGGCAACAACTTAGATTCTTCAAGCATTCAAATTGAACAAAGGATTTGTACAAGTATTTCCGCTCCTCCAAACAAAATCAAGGATGATTAGAGCTCACTCTAACAAGCTATTTATTTTCTAATAAGTTCCTAATCTTTTACCAATTCAAGGATAATTTAGTAAATTTGAGCAACTGCAAATAGATTCGCTCTGTTAGCATTCAATCTGCTCTGCGACCTGTTTCAAAAAGATCTTACGAAGACTGATCGATACCTTAATTATGTTTTAATCATCTTTCTTTTATGTAAAATAAACATACAAATCAAAAAGAAATCGAGTCCTATTCTCTACCAACAGAATTTCCTTCTTCTTCGTGAGTTACAAGGAATTTTTCTGCTTTCGTTTAAAAATTGATTCTTAGCTGGAGTTCATTAATGGATCGCCTAGTGTCAGACGGATTGATTGTACTTGTGTACTTAGATCAATTATAATTTTGGTCAAACTTCAGTGGCGTCCTTTAGCCGTGGCCACCCAAAGAACAGCCCCGGGCACTTCTAAACATTGAGAATGGTTTGTTTTCCAAGTTTAACTAGTGAAAAAATAATTCACTTGCTAAAAAATTATTATTGAAAAATTTTTACTTTTCAGGGAATATTAAATATTAGTTCCATTTTTTCTTCTACTCTCGATATTTTTTCCTGAAGAATCTTTAAAAGACTTTTTGCTAAGTTGTTCCGGGATTGGTATAATATTTAAGTACTGTGTTTTACATTCGAACTGACTTTCTTTCTTGTCGTCGAATTGTCTTTTTTATCTTGAAGCATTTTTTTTAGTGATAACTCGGAACGAACTCAAAGGCGGACATACTCGAAGAATGATTCTTGGCTTTGATACGAAGAGCTTCTAACGCCATTTTGTTTTGCTCGTTCGGGTAGGCTCCTTGACATGTCCAGAGCTGTGCGTTGTGGACGGGGAGTTGAGGTGAACCCATGTAATTCTGTGCCGAAGCTGAAAGCGATGAAAGTAAGCCGGGATAGCTACTATGGGCACTGACCGATGGCATTCCCGAAGGAAGGCTTAGGAAGTAGTTTGGAGTTCCACATGGAATGCCAGGTCTGGGAGCGATTGGAAGTTGCCCTCCGCTGAGTTTGTCGTGATGAAGGCGATTCTTCTTCATGAACGATTGGTTTGGGTTCTGTAGCTTGCGCCATTTTGCTCGTCTGTTTTGGAACCAAACCTGATATAAAGAGAAAATTAGAAAAACAATCGTTAATAGTTGATCAAGTTTACTTGAGGAACAACTGGAAATTAACGAAATAAAAACAACTTTGTTTCATAAATCTTGACAAAAGCGTTAAAAATCATCAGTTTTATCGTCCGAGTTAACTAGAAGCTTGTAAAATATACCCGTAAGGAAAAATTGAAGCAGCCATTTTATAGCCAGACTCGATGGGAATCGAATAATGTCGTTTACCCTAGACATTAAAGAAGCACACAAAATGTCAAAAGGATATCAAATGATTTGATCAATTGCTGGGGTGAAAAATGCCCGCGTTAATCATTCTTTTACAAGTAAATTTTATTTAAACTAATTTTTTTCATTTCTTTTGAATTATTTCTTAATTTTAAACGCTGTTAAAGCATTGCCTATTTTAGACAACACTGATGCAATCTAAGCGAGGATTTTTTGGCAGAAATTGAGTTTGTTTAAGCGGTTTCTGTGTTAGCGATCTGCTTTCTGTTATTTTCGCTGGGCCAAAAATTCCCAAAAACTTAAGTTAACAGAAATCAAACTTAATATTTATTTTAGTAAGAACAGGATAACGCTCAACTTGCCGTGGTTTTCGAAAGCTAGGGAACGACTCATTTTCCTAATGTTCTAACAACACCTTCTCTGACTCGCTTAATACAAGAATATAGCTATAAGTTATTAAAAATATCTCCTATCTTTTACAAGCAAAAGGTTGCCAAAATTCAATTAGAGACAAATCAAGAAAAAAGAGTTTTGGTAGCAAAGTTGTAAATTTTCTTAGTAAAAAATTATCTTAGGGAAATGTTCTAATAAGATTATTATTCTACGCGTATCTTGGGGGTATTTCGTGGACGACCACGCCCATGCTAATGGCTTTTCCACTCACTACAAAGTAGCCCAGCTCTCATTCTCTGCCTTTGAATTAGATTATTCGTATGTGTGAAAAGTAAATTCGAGCAGCAATGAAATTAAGACGCTAAATTTGCTGTAATTTGTGTTCAATTCGGCTTGTTTTACCTGGATTCGCGCTTCGCTGATGTTGATTTTGACAGCCAGCTCCTCTCGGAGCGCAATGTCAGGATAGTGTTTCTTCTCGAAAACCTTTTCGAGTTCTTGTAATTGCTGTTTCGTAAATGTCGTACGGTTTCTTCTCTGCTTTCGTCTCACTGTGGCGGGATTTTCCGCATCGCTTCCGTTATCTGGAGTGCGCGAGGGATCGGGTTGTTCTGAGGCATAGCTTCTGTAAACGACTGAAGGATCTGCGAAAACAACCACAGTCAGTAAGATACATCGACTACTTCCTGTCATATTAAAGTACTTCCTATAGCCATTAAACACGTTTCCTGGCCCGGCGTTTTGGTCTGCATTTAGCTACTGTTTATAGTTAAACCAAGGGTTTTTATTCTCATTATAAAAGGATTTTATTTGTCTGATGCTGTCTAGAGGCTAGCTATCAACGTTCGCCTTTTTCAGTCCTGAATTAACTCGTCCACAAAGGGAAGCAAAAAAGAAAAAAAAAAAGCATAAACGGCGTAAAAATGATATTTTTGAGTACTTACGAGATGAAGAAAGCGACTCCAGTCCTATAACATCACTTAGTACGTACTGGCTTTGCGCTTTCGACAAAGCCATAGATTGTCCAATATTTCCTTGAAGCATGTTTCGGGTTAGAAGTACGACAATGTGTGGAAGTTCTCTTATAACGAGCAGTCTTTATTAGCTTGCTTTATGAACTTATTACAACTACCTTGCTTAATTGTATTGTTTTAACTCTAGAGCAGGTGTACATTCTAACTCTCACCCATAAACGGACTAAAAAACTACAAAATGAAAATTCGGCTTCGTTTGAATATAGACAATGGCAAATTTCATTACCAATGTTTAAACTACGTAGGGTACACCTGCCAATAAAATACTCACCAACTCGGCTCTCCCAATTGCACATCGATCCAACTTATAAACAAATTAATAGCAATGTTAATATTCTTTTGAATAAGGAACAAATTTACAAATGATAAACAACTTGCTGTTCGTTGTCTTGGACTGTTTTAGCACGCTATACCACCCAACCTGAAAACAAAACTTCTCAGTACCGCGTTGGTAAGACTTTTGAGAGGTTTTCCGTGAACAAAGTTACTGAAGGCGCCAGTTTAAGAAGTTTATTTTAGTGCGTCGCTGTTGTGAAGCCTAATGAATTCTGGGTTTCATGGTTCCTAATTAATTGCGAGCAACGTTGTTTAGTATTAACTGTGGAATTTGATTTACTCCTGTAATATAGCTAACGATCTTATCGCAAAATACAGTTATGCTAGTCTGCCATCTCAGCCACATCAAGCAAGCATTCGACCTTTAATTAAACATGCGGGGCAACGATCAACGAAAGGCCGTCTACAAGTTTAGCATACCGATCATTTTTTTATTCCAAGCTAACCCCAATTTGTCTTCTTTTTGGCAACGGCCATTCCTCTTTACTTTATTTTATTTTATTTTAATTTTTGGATGTCCCTTTAATAATAATAATAATAATGATGATGATGATAATGATGATGATGATGATGATGATGATGATGATGATGATGATGATGATGATGATGATGATGATGATGATGATGATAATAATAATAATAATACTCTTTAATCCTAAAAATTGATCAGTTGGTATGAAAATACCAACTGGTATTAACCTATGTGTAGCAAGCTAAATACAAATTTAAATATAATATAAAACTTATTCAAAAATATACATATAAATATCAAATAAGAAAGAAAGAAAAATAATAATAATATAGATAATAGATATAAATTTAAATTTTTAAAAATATATATCGTGCAAGTGCAAAAATTAAAGTAGGGGCCGGAAAATTCCATTTCTGGAAAACGATATGCTCTCTCGCTCCTAAGGTTTCAAACTTGTCATCCCTGAGATGTTACAATAGAGAGAGCAATTTAGGGCGTGCATGGGTGACTCGGACACTATCGAAACGCTTGCTTTTGGTTCGCTAATATTAGTGCTCAGGTGCCCGTCTTAATCCAAAGCTAGCTAAAGGTTTAGAAGAAAAGATTTAAAAGACGATTTGAAAGACTCCCATGGGCCACGGTTCATATGCAAAGACAGATGTGTTTTCGGCTCTTGCAAACGGTCTAATGCTACAACGACTTCACGAATACCTCGATCTCACCTAAGACGCTTTGAACAACTACTATTTTACTCCAAGACTTTCGGCAGATTTTTAACTTGAAAAGTAATAATTATTAGAAAAATAATAGTAATAATAAACTTTAAAGAAGCTAAATATGTCAATAATTATTTGTGTTCTGTGCAGTTTTGCACAGTAGTCAGGTTTTAATAGACTTTTTTAATATTTAAGTATTCTTGTAATGTGTTAATAGTGACTGCGTTAATAACTTAACTATTGTCAAGCCGTTTGTCAAAAACAAATAGTATAGTTCGCAGTAAACGGGTCAAGGGTCCTAAATACAGACATCACAAGACATTTAGTAAATATAGAAATATAATAATTTACTTTTCTGTCAAAAACGTCGAAACGCCAGTTTTGAGATTTCTGACAGCCAACGCTTTTACAAATGACAATCAAAGAAAAGACTTAGGAGTTATTCAGAAAAATTAGAGAATTCTCTGTCTTTTGAGGGGTAGTAATTTGCAGTTCATTTGTGTCGATAGAACGGCTGTAGAGAGTTTGAGCTATTATCAAATCATTGGTTAACAAATTGATTAAATAAACAGCATCAACCAATAACGTAACATAGCGTCTACAATTCAATGGTCAATGTCATTGTTCTTAATAGCAAGACTGTTCCCAGATAAAGAGCTGAAATAAAACCCGTCTTCAACAAGAAAATACCTTGTCAATGCTTAATAAACATTTAATCTTTCTCCTCTGTTTAATATTATCATGAATTTAAACCTTAACTTTGCGGGAATAAAAAAAAAATAAGAACGGTAAAAACGAACAAGCTTAATTATGCTTTTTTATAATGTGGTCTAAGAATTTTTAGATTAATTTGTATAAAGCAAAGTCAAGCATAATCCCAGTCGATGAAGCTTCATGATTGTATTTTTGAACTGATCGCTACGAGATTAGATTTATAGTGCACCTAAATAACCCTTGCAACTCATAACTCACATCAATTTAACTATCTAATATCAAGAAAAAAACAAAGAAACGAGAACCGTATCTAGCTTTTAAGGAGTTCCTCGATAAACAAAAAGAACGGGGAAAAAACACACACACAACTCTAAGAATTTTCCCGTCCTTTCTATGAGCTTGTGTCATAAACAGAATTATCCAATGTTTCAGCAATCGTCTTTTCGTCTCCGAATGTTAATGACTCGAAGAATAGTATGTTTTGCTAACAAAGCCTTAAAAAGTTCTTTGATAAATCTTTTATGCTGACACGTCCATTACTATCCAATTAAACGGTAAAGGAAGATATAGACGTTGAGGGAAAAAATTGTTTATTTTTGTAGATTTTAGTACAAACACGCTAAACATAGTCATGAAGTAAGCGCGCGAAACACCGTAAAACATTCATATCGGTTCTCACTTTTTAACATAATTCCTTTCTTCATAAAATGTTTGAATCCAGTTCAGTGTTACGGGGGGCAAATTAAGTGAATTCTTAACAATAACAAAAACACCAAAGTGGAAGTTGCTTTAATTATCTTCATCTTATGATGAAGTTGAAAATATACGAGGGATCAAATAACAATTTACAATCAATAGACTTTAAAAGACACACACACACAACACACAAACAATTTTATCTGTTGTTTCAGTTTAAACTCATCTTAACCTAGTTTTTTTCTAAACGTAGACATAAAATTCGGTCGTTTAAATGAAATGAAGTGTTTCTAGGGACATCGAATTTTGCTTTAGGCACCGCTTCAGGGTGAATTAATTCATTATCTTTCGTAATTGCAAGTAAAACGAGAGATGGACTGGCTATAATTACATGCATTACAATTGATTAATAAATTCGATTGGTTTCACTAATGGCTCTGAGCAGACTGAATTTCAAGCCGAAATAAGCCTTAAATCCATAATACTATTACTCTCTGTCAACCGCTCCACTTCATGTAAACTTTGAATGGATCAAAACGCACCAAAAACCAAAGTTTCAAAGCAAAATTGTTTTGCACTAAAATAAGAAGGGAAAAGTAATGATACGAGGGTCAAAAACCGAACAAACTTTTGAATGAAATAGTATCCCATTGTTTACAATCGCAAAACAGAAACTGTAGGAAGAAAAATGAAAGATGTAAACGAAAAATCAAGTCTTATTTAGCTTACATACAAAACTATCAACTGTTTCAATACAGTTGTTTGTCTTTCGGCAAATCAATAGCCATTGATATTATTTTGACTTCATTACCGTCTTAGCCAGCCATAATGGCTAAAAAGCCGTTTATTTAAGCTAGAACCAAGCTTGGTTTTTTAGAATACATTTTAGATTCAAAATTTCAACGTTCAAAGCGATGTTTATAGTCACAAGCGAAAGGATAACTTCATTCTTGCTTTAACGAATGGACTTAGTTCGTAAACAAGTAGTTAATTTTCGATTTCTTCTCTTGAACCTTTAAATTTCCGTCCAAAAATACGATTGTTTCTTTAAAAATTAAGTTTTAAAATTTCTTCAATAAAAGTATATCGAATGTACCGATTATAACAGATTTATAAAATTCAATATCGATTAAAAGAATTCAATTCCTCCATCATTTCTTTGTAGAAAAAATCATTTTAACAGCATTAAAAATTAATGAGTTACAAAAAAAAAAAAAAAAAAAAAAAACATTTTCGCTTAATTTAAAATATGAATTCAATCAGACTGACAAAATTAAACTTCGTCCATTTTTTTTACCCTTTTTTAATAAAAAAAGCTTTTAATTTCCCAAACCATGTAGGACTTCAATGCCGATTTATATCATAAAATCAAATATTCTTAACTAAATTTTAATACTCATAAGTGAGGGAAATTTAGTTTCGACTACAGTAAAAAGATAATATTAATAAAATAGAATAAAGTTTAAGGTGGAAATCAGAAAAACGAATTACGAAAAAATAAAGTAAAAAATTATTTAATTCTAACATACATAATTTACTTTCTTTGGTAAACTAATATACCAACACAACTGAGGAAACTAAAACACACCGCTTACGTTTTGCTACTTATTGAAGATTTTTATTTCAAAGTATAAAGCTTAAAGGGAACTCACAGGAAAGGTATTTCTATCCAAATATATATTATGAGATTGTATATTTATCAAGTTGTTAGTACCAAGTGGGTTGGTGACATAATAACTAAAGCCTGAAGATTACCCGACGTTGGAGAGTAGATTAGTCGGTTGGGAGTTTTCGATCAGTTCTCTGAATGAGGTCTTTTGTCAATCAAAAACATGCTTATATTGTGATTAATTTCTCAAAACTAAGTTGTAAATTTGTTTCTCGTTTAGTTTATCAGGTTTAATTCAAAGCCAAATTTAAAAGCTTTACAGAGATGTCGCTAGAAAGCTAAAGAATGTTTTCATAGTTGGGTAGCAACTGAATCGCAAACTTATTTTCTTTTATGATTTGCAATATCTTAAACAATCTTTTTGGTCTGAATATTTAGTCAAGCAGGCCAAAAACGACTTTCACCAATTCTTCCCCGCTTCGTTATACTTTTACAAACGACATTTTAGTATTGCCGGCCTTCATTTTCAGGGTTGACCAAGTAGCCGTGGCAGTATTAAAGTCATTAAGCTATGAAGCCATCTAAACCAAAACGAGTTTGTTTGGCCTATTCTTTTAAGCAAACAAAAAAATTAAGACTCATTAAGAGATGAAAGACTGCCCTCAAAAGACATGATCGAAAATGCCATCTCTTCATCCTATTATTTTAATCCTACTCATTTAAATCCTTGAAAGGAAGATCACGTGATTACCATTCAAAGATCAAGTCGAGAGAGTGGTAGCTGCATGAGTTTGGTATTGTTCTGAACGATTTTCTTAAATGAGCTAAGCACTTTGAATCAGAATTTGCCAGTTTGCAAAATCTTGTATTGTGAGTCATTCACTTAATGATATTGCTCAAAGGGTATTAATGGTTGGATGGTTTCGTAAATGTATCAGTGGTTTTACTATACGTGTGACATAGTGGCCGTCAAAATCTGCAAAATGTTCGAACATAATATTAAAAATCTGTCGATTTTGCTTCACTCGATGAGATTTGTGTATTTGTAGATGAGGTACAATCTATTGAAATTTAGAAAGCGTAGAGGATCTTTATCGATCTTAAAATTCGTTAGATTTTGAGTACAAAAGAATATTTCATAAAACCTCCCATAGATATTACTTCATGGAAAGTGAGAAATGCAGAATTTTTAACGCGCAAATTTTAGAGCGAGTGACTTGTTTTTACCATACAGACAAAATGTAAATAAATCCCGTATAAAGCACTTTCCATTTTTTCTTTTTCTTCAACGAGAATTTTCAACCTATAACCGATTGTTGAGAAAACTGAAAAGCCCAAAGAGTTTCAGTCTCTTCTAGCTTTTTAAAAGCCAACAACTTTCACGCTGAAAGAAAAGCCATTCGAGTGTTGTTTACATTCTCCAACGAATTTCATTGGTCGAGTCGCCGACTCGAGCAGATTGGTTATATATTTTCATATGTGAAAAAATTTATAAGCCATTCTGATTGGAGCTGTTTTCACATGTGAAAATGTAGGGAACGATATCTTCATTCGGTATAATATTAAATATTATCATTCAGTATAAGCCTCCACTTTTAATCATTTTTAACTCGTGGATAAGCAAAGCATAGAAACGAGTTATTCTAAGGGCTAAGGATACGCAAATGTTTCACTCACTCACTCCGCACTAGATCAGATGTTAGCAGTTCGATAGCTAATCGACCGATCGATATTTAAACGACAGATATCGTTTCGCCGAATCCTTTTTATGATTCTATATAGCATGTTAGCGTTTTAGAGAAAACTGTCATCCATTTAGCAATGTGGGAGCCCCAAGAGTCGATTCAAGCAAGGAATTATTTTTAAAAATCTTTGTAATACAATCTAAAAAAACTTACAATAATCGTTTCGGCCTTCTAATAGCTGAAACTTTAAGGATAATTATCTGTTTTCTCGTTTCTGAAGGTATATTATTAATGCGCACGCGCAGACAGATTTTACACAGGTATACCATCTGAAAAATTGCACTACAAAAATATGGCCGTGATATTCACCGTCTCAAAAATCACTTGAAAAGACCCCAAATCATCCGAGAAACTACTCAGATATCTCAAGTGACAATTTATATTCAATTTCTGAACATTTTTAAAGAATGTAATTCCGTCAGATCGAATAAACTAGAGATTGTTTCGAACGAACAGGAATGACTTTGAATGGTGATTGTGGACTGTGTGCACTTTGTGCTGTAGAAACGGGACAAATTTTGGTGGATTTATTGTAATGTCAGTGTTATCATTGTCTTGTGAATCTAAGAATAATTTCAGGATGTTTCTAAATCTACTTGTGGATGAATTCTCAAGATGTGATCGGAAATGAAATACTGTACTTCTTCTTGTGTAGACTGCCAGACGACCGTCAAACACGTTCGAAATAATAATAGCAGAAAAGAAGCCTGCCCAGAGAACCGATTCTAGGTCTAAAATGGGATACTTCGATGGTTTATATATAAATATATTATATATATATAAACAAAAACAAAACAAAACAAAACTTAAAAAAAAAAAAAAAAAAAAGAGCCACCTGATTGTAAGGCTGATGGCTTAACCATCACGATATATCATTTACAAACTTACACAATAGACTTCGTAGTAGTAGCACTTTTTATTTGCCAACTTTCAAAGCTAGGACCCCAAAGCTAGAACCCCAAAGCTAGAACCCCAAAGCTAGAACCCCAAAGCTAGAAATTGTTCTAGAGTTTCGAAGCGCCGCTTCGAATATTTTTTCTTGCATGATATAATTTCTGTTCCATAATAACATCCATCGTTTAACGTATCTCGACTTCGAAATACATTTGATCCAAATCCTGCAATCCTTTTAACCTGCAACAGTAGCAAGGAGCCTTCGTAGACGATCAAAAAGGTACATTAAAACATAGTTAATAATAACTGTTTAAACTAATATAAGTTTGTTCTTATTTTGCGACATAGCTATCCACGAGTTTGCCACATGGCGCATTGAATTTCGTGATTTCACGGTCGTGAATTCTTAACGGCTGGAATAGGTTCTTTGCAACATAGTCAACAGAGGAAAATGTCCCATTGCTTACAAGAAATATATAGTAAAGAAATCATTCAACTTAACTGCCATTTTCATTCTTTCAAACGTTTTATCGTAGCTGACGTTTTTAACAATTCAAAGGAGAGAAGATTTGAGTTGGTTCAATTTGATTTAATTTTTTATTAGAGGATCATAAAAATGTATTAATAGATCATTTCCAAAATACGCTCTAATCCCCGAACAATAGTTTCAAGTCGAGGCTTGAAACTATTGTTCAGGAAAATTGGATCGTATCTCGTAACTGAAGGGCCTATTGGCAAGCTAGAGTAATTTAAAGAATAGATAAATATTAAGTTCCACTAAGGCTAGTTCAACATTCAAACTTATTGTGCCCCTACGAATTGAGCAGTTTTAGTATGAGTGGTAAACGTACGGTACCGTGACTAGTCTTACAGCAGTTTTAGTATGAGTGGTAAACGT
>JANTNT010219827.1:0-15244 GCA_024752375.1 Entacmaea quadricolor
TACTGGTTATATTAACCATTTCAAATTGGTTATAACCATTTTAATTGGTTGTTTTAACCAGGCAGTTTTTACAGTGTATCTGTAGATACACTCTCATGCTATGATAGCGCAATGCTGCAGAAGAAGGAGGTAGACTCTGGGGCTAAACATAAGTCTTTTTGCTTGCAAGTTTCTCTTGGTACCTTCTGTATCTCATCTTGTCAACACTTTCTTCGGTACTGCCTTTAAGAACTGAAACAAGAGCTTTCTCTCTTGATCTCACGACATCCTTTATTGAGGAAATACTGATGTAAAAGACTTTGAAAATGGGAAGACTCGACAACTGTCCTCAGGGCCGGGTGGCACTTTTTCCTATTCCAAAGATGCGTGAGGTGTCACATCCGAGGAGTGCATGGATAAATAAGATGTTATTACAAATGTTTTCTCCTAGCTCTCTCTCTCTCTCTCTCTCTCTTTACTTTTTATTATTGTCATCATCATCATCATCATCATCATCATCAGCCATATTCGATGCCTAGCTCTAGTTTTGCAGCTTTGTGTAGTGATATAACAGAACCAGAAGATCCGTGTCATCGCCGACTAGTGTAGTGTGCTTAGTTTCAGAAGACTCCACTGCTGTTTTAACAATCAATAAATCCGCGTCCCCATCAGCCTGTAGTACTACACACCCTCTACTTCGTAAGCTTCAAGTGATCATCTTTATTAGACTTTTCTTGTTCTGCTTGTTAGACAGAAACACCTCTTTTTTCATTATAACTTTCATGTCCTCTGTAAACGTTACGTTGGCTCCGATCTTGTTGGACGCACGTTTATGTTGTGGCATACTCTTCGTTGCCTGGAGCTTTTGGTCACTCGGTCAATGTGGATTTTATGGAACGTATTTTTAATGCCGTTCACAAGAATATGGAAGTCATTGACACGTGTGACAATTGGTCTCGGCTGCAGTTCCTTGAGGCTTACTATATTAAGAACTTAAAACCAACAATTAATGAAGGTCTAAAAGCCTCAAGAGACCTAGATTTATTCTAGTGTTAAATTGTTGTCTTACAAGCTATAAATATCTCTGCACTTGTAACTTTTGTTTTAACATGATTATGACTTGAATTAAAGTCGAAATATTGTTTCTGTAACATCTCTAACTCGTTTTTTAATCCAAGATTTTCCAACGATGTTTTCCTTACTCGGAACCATAGTTATACTACTCTATTTAAAATTGTCAGACCGACATGGACTTCGTTGTTAAGTGATCATAGCCATCAAAGACTATTTTTGGTTGGCCATAGTTTCGTGTTACATATTTGCAATACGTATTCGCATTTCGCATAAATCTTTGTATGTCAATGAGCCTGGGCGTGGCCATGGACATATGTGAAGAAGCGCGCCTTCATCCAATACGTAGTGGGTGTCAGAAAGTAAAGAGAAGTTTCGAAGAATTCAACTTGGAATACCTTGTGCTTCAAATAGAGAGCTCGGCTAAGTACATAGCTCATAGCTCATTATTATCATCATAATTTTTGCGACTTCTGGCTTGCACAATATTTGAAGGATGGCAATACGACCGACGACATCTGATGCACGTATTCACCGGGGATAGTACAATATCACTATTGCGTTCTCTACTAGCACGATTTATTCCCTCGCTTCCTTTTTCCCCTAACTTGGAAATATTTCCATAGTCGCTATCAATTTGGTTTCTACTAATGGCACATTCTGTCGTCGACGTCCATGCACCCACCTTCATGGAACAAAAAATGGAAAGAATTCATGAGTATTCAGGTGTATTCTAAACTAACAGGAAGACAGTATGCAAACTACTGCAAAACATGTTATTTTAATATTACTATAGTAACTCACCTTTTGCAAGAGCTAAATTACTTTAATTACAGGAACGCGTCTGTGATATACTTGTGTAAATGATATTAATAAGAACGAAAAGTCCTTCAATGTAACAACTTATAGCACATTAAGTAAGCACAGTTTTCAAAAGGTAGAATATCAATACCTTTACACTGAGATAACACACTCAAATATAATATAAATTCAAGCTTTATTTGCAAACGCACGCAAATATTTATTTCCTTTTTGTCTTTTTGAGTGAAATGAACTACAGTGTATTTTTGTACATTAATTGGATCTTGGTATTTCCGCTGCATAATTCGAATGTTAGATAAATGAATGTTGAAACACTTGTATAAGGATTTCAGTTAATTTTTTTCGATTCACTATCTTTTCGTACTTTTTAATTGCGTTTTTTTTTTTTTGTTTTGTTTTTGTTTTTGTTTTCAATTTGGCTGCGGCCTCGTTTCCATGTCGTGCTTGCATTTACTGTGTATGAGCCATAAAAACCAGAATTTTAACCATGTTCTCCTCATGGGACTTTCTGGGACTTTTTATGTTGGAAGGCATATACTATCTACAGAGCCTAAAACCCTTGAGAAACCTTCTGTTGGAATTAGTGACAGGTTGAGGTCAAAATTGTCGTAAAATGACTGGACTGTACAGTCATATAGGAATTATTCTGCTTTAGCTAAACTATCGACAAAACTATTTAAGGTGGATCACACCTTTAGAATTATTGATTTTTTTAACTCGCTCGGTTCGCGAAAGTATAGCACCAATTTAACGGAATTTTTGATGTAAAGTAGTTTGATTATCCTAGTTTCTATCGGTGTGCTTTATTTAATTATTTTATCAGTGGTTTTTTTAGTTTTTGACGTTTTTCTCGAAATTCAACAGACCGATCATTCTGAAATTTTCAGAATCCTATAATCAATTATAAAGACATATTCTCTGTAAATTTGGTTGGAAAAACTGGGCAGAAAAAAAAGATGTGAACGCCGATCAAAAGTGAGCCCCAAATCTTAAGCATAGAAAAAATACTATACAAAGTATTATCTTGAACTTTCGATATATCAATTTTCGGTAGCGTTCGGAAGAATATTTGCATAACGACACACAGATTATGCAAATATTTTTCCGAACGCTACTACTCGGACCTGCCGAGTTCAATGTTGTTGTCTGAACTTGAATAAATTATCTGAAGCGATGTGCGATGCATAGAAAGACATGAATTCAAATAATTTTTCCTCCGAAGTTAGGATTGGACAATTCGTACGAAATTCACTAGGATTTAGTTTAAAGCTCACTTAAAGCTTCTATAATAAACTCAACACAACACACGCGTTCGACGGCGTGATCAGAAGCACATGACTTCCCGTGAGGGATTCTGGTTAATCACTTAACGGAGGTTAATTACGCTAGTACAAGACGAGTTATGGGTGGCTGGTGCACTGAAAGGTGAATTGAACTGTAGCAGAGGCCGCTTGCTTAATTACCTCTTCGATTACCAAAATATATCTGAAAAACAAAAGGATTGACTTACTATACTGGCAGTAGTAGCCATATATCCCTCGTTGACACATGCACATGTTCGGCCGAACACACTTGCCGCCATTTTGACACTTCCGAAGGCAACGAGCTAAAGAAGAATAGTATTTTACTTGATATAAGTAAGTCGCATCAAAACCAACTATAAAATGATGTTCTATAATGTTGTTGTTTTGTTTGTTTGTTTGTTTGTTTGTTTGTTTTTTTTTTTTGTAAATTTTGATAAAGTTTTCAAAATACAATGAGTTATCTATATACACCCTAGTCACATCTCTGGAAGACGTGCAGAGCTGGTAACGATGAACATGAAAATGAGGCAAGTTGTCCCTGAACGTATGATGTACGAGTCTGTATATAAAAGATTTCTTTCAGTAAATCGTTCTTTAATTAATGTAATGAGGATTATAAATACAAAACTATTTACTAGATGAAAACTTATATACAGACTCTACAGACTCGTTAATCATACGTCAGGGACAACTGGCCTTATTATCATGTTAATCGTTACCAGTCTCTTCGCGTCTTCCAGAGATATGACTAGCGTGTATAGGTCTCGATCTTATAACTGACATTGACGTACCTTTTTCGCATCTTGAACCATACCATCCATAAGGGCAGGAACAGGAATTGGGAGCATAACAATTACCACCGTTAAGACAGGGACGACTACAGTACGCTAGATTTGAACCACAAAAAAATGCCATCAGAAAAACAACCATCATAGGCCCTAGGGGGAGGCTCCTATATCAATGGTATCGGAGATGCGCGTCGTATCTTATAGGAAATGTTACAACTTCTTTTTTGTCGTATACAACTGTCGTAAGCAGGTTTTAGAGTGTTGTAAGCATGGCGTTAGCAGATTGCATGCGATAGTTGTAGGGAAAAGTTGAGTACCGTGTAAATCGGTCTTTAGAGTGTAACATTGAAATTTAGAGCCTCGTTGTTACATTGGTACCTTTTAGAATGTCAAAGGAAAAAGTAATGCATGATAATATAGTTTTTGTGTTTACAGTTGTCTTTTAGGGGTTTTAAAATCGGTCACGCCCATTAAAGAGCTTATTGTATATCTTTTAAGGCCTATTTACATGGTACAGTTTTTCCTTACAACTGTCTAAGCAATCTTCTGATACCATACTCACAGCATCCTACAACCTCCTTATGACTGTTGTGCACGACAAGAAAAAAGTTGTAGCATTTTAAAACATGCTTTAAAACCTTACGACAATCGCAAGTCGGTCATGGCCTCAGCAGATTGCATGCGATAATCGTAGGGAAGTTTGTTTTACCGTTTAAATGGGCCTTTATTTATTTGTTTGTTTGTTTGTTTATTTATTTATTTGTTTGTTTGTTTATGAACATTTCCGACAAACATACCCAATCCATTTTTATAGGAAGTTCCCCTCCCCGTAATATTGTCTTGACAGCGCTAATCCTTTTGTTTTCGCTAAGAAGCGAAGGCCTTAGAGAATCCAAGAACTGGAACAAGTTCATATTGGTTCTGATTTAACTGTTTCAGTTGTTTTTCGTGGTTCTGTGGGTAAAAGTACTAGTTTTTACATTACTAGACAAGCCGACATCCTAATAAATTAGATAATATTTTTTCAAAAAAAAAGAAAAGGTTAATTTTTCAAGTGCACAGCTAGTGGTTCCTAAGGCTTCTAGGAGCCACTCCAATGGTGTTAGCTGAGGAATGATTCGAGTTATATGTTCAGTTGTATTTTTGTTACTTGGTCTTACCTTTCTCACATTGATTGCCTTTGAATCCTCGTGAACAAAGACACGTGTTTGGACCAACACACCTGCCTCCATTGATGCAAGCAGGATTGCAAGCAGCTACAACAAACATTCAGTCTATTACTATGTGAGATAATTATAAGACTTTTGCAAAGGTTGTGGTTTTCCCTTTTTTCTTAAGACCGATTTACGCGGTACGATTTTGACTTACATCTTTTGCATACAATCTGACGCCATGTGACTTACGATTATTGTAAGGTTTTAAAACATGTTTTAAGATGCTACAACTTCTTTTCTTGTCGTACACAATAGTTGTAATCAGGGTTGTATGGTGTTGTGAGCATGGTCTCACTACACCAGATTGTCTGCGAGTTGCAAGTCAAAAATCAAACCGTGTAAATCGGTTTTAAGGCCTTTCCCTTCCATTTTCATTTGTTGCAAGAAGCCAGGGACGCGTTATTGGCGCTAATTCGAGCGCTAATTTCGATCCGAAGAACCGAATCAGACTTGTATAGAAATATTTAAGTTCAAGACAGCACTTGTGATATTGAAGACAGGAGTAGAAAAATTTACCTCGACAATTTGGCTGTAAATAACCTGGTTGACAACTACAAACA
This sequence comes from Entacmaea quadricolor, assembly GCA_024752375.1. NCBI lineage: Eukaryota > Metazoa > Cnidaria > Anthozoa > Actiniaria > Actiniidae > Entacmaea > Entacmaea quadricolor. Next base: position 5,739 of record JANTNT010219827.1, read on the forward strand.
TTAGGACGGACACAGGAACCACCGTTTTGACAGGGAGAAGAACATATTGCTGTAATATCAACAAAAGTGAAACATATAAGTTGTTTATAAGTAAGAACCAAGAGAGTATACTTGTACTCTCTTGTAAGAACTTATTTTTGAGCAGTTATATACATATATATATTATATATGGCGAAAATGTTCCAAATTGTAATACTCCGAAGTAATACTCCGAAGAATTCATGCATAGCATTGTATTCTGTTGTAAGATAGCTAAAATATCTTGCGATCTTGATGAGTTTCAGAAAAGCAGCTATATGCGTCATAAACTACACAACAATGCAAAGTATTTGGGACAGAATTCAAACTTTTTTTTTATCAAAGCGGTTTGGAATAATTCGCAAATAACCCATTTTTCTGCAAATACTAAATACGGCGTTCTGATCGGATAAGAATAAGTCACTTAAGTCACTTCCAAACACCTTAAAGGAAAGCATGCAGTATAGTTTAAAACACTGCAATAGTCGGTGTGGATCTGCCAGAATAGATATCAGATTCAGCAACTTATATAGGTAAATAATACAACACAAATGCATGTTTACATTGTGGAAGCATTGGACAACTTTCAAAGTGTTACATGAATCCAGATTTAAACTCTACTCACGTTTTTCACATTGCTTTCCAGTATATCCTGTTTTACATTTACAGAAGTCTGGTCCAACACATCTTCCTCCATTAAGACATTTCACCTTACAGCTAACTATAAACGAGACAGGTCCAATACACTATCAGTTTGCTACTGGGATAATGGAATAAGGGAAGGTACGTTTTTTATTGGGGGGAGGGCTGGAGCCTCAGAGGGGAGGATCATTAGTCAAATTTTTAGACTCAGTCAAGGGGAGTCCCTTTTAATACACTTAAAGCAAAGAGAGGGCCATTCCCTTTTACACAAATTGATCTAATGTAGTTTTTATATTGGTTTTTTCATATACTCAAATCTTTTTCGCTCGCTACGCTCGCGTTTAATAATAAGAAATAATATTTGAAGAAACATTGTATAAAAAAAGCTGTAATGGCTAGAAATATATCAAAAATTTGCTCTCTTCACTCGCACAAAATTAGGAAAAGTTGCATGAAGTCATCTGGGGCAAAGGTAAATGCTCAGTTGTGTTTATCATACATTTAAATTTAATTTTATTAATGGAACTAGTATATCATAAAAGTATCTCCTAGATTCAAACGCCAGCTATAACTGTTTATGTTTCTAATGAGAATATTCGGCTTATGCTCTCGAGATTCTCCTGCTAGCCGGCTCTCCGGTGTGTTTTTCGAATAACTGAATCTTATTGAATTCCATGTTCTGTACTCCCACTGAGAAAAGAAAATTTCAAACTGAATGTGGTTAAAAACTATCAAGACCACCGGAGGGGAGGGTCGTGTGTAATCTTGCTAAATTCAAGGGGAGGTGCATAAGTTTAGCTTTGAAATGGCAGGGGAGGGTCAAGATTTTTTTGAAAAAATTGTTCCGAATTCTCCAGTCCCTTCCCCCAATGATAAACGTACCTTCCCTAACATCCTTTATTCTTTCACAGGCTTAAAGGCCATTTATAGGTATTTTGCAGCTATAGCAATCATGTGATTGTACTGGATTTTACTTCAGTAGTTTAAACGATTTGCACAAAATTCGTTGTGCTGCTGTCACCAAATAAACTTAATTAAAAATACTATTATATATTTTTAAGCGATCGCCGATCTTATAATACAGCGTAGTTTAAAGTTTGTTTGCCGTCCAGTGGAACCTTTCTCATAGGATCAAGAGCTGAATTCATTCGTTATTGAAGTGAAATATTAGCAAGTGACTGTTAGCTGCAAATTAAAGGCCAATTGAATGCACGTAATGGTGCACCTCAAGTATATTAAGGCTTGGGTTTTTTGCAAATTAGGAAGGATTTGCTTTTCAAATAGCTCTCATTTTATGGGAGATGTAGGTCGTGAAGTATGAGCTGAAAAAAATTGCATTTTTATGGTCACGTGGCTTTAAGGCAGCAAAAAAGGTTTTCCGAAAATGGGAGTACAAAGCATTTATAAATCAAGTTGAATTTCATATCATTTTAAAGGTATTTAGATCTTACATATGAATTAGATTTTGAACCTTGTCCATCGACACGGAAGATATTTGAGAAAAATACATATGCAAATTAGGTCACGTGACCTATTTTCGTAAATATCTCCTTATGGGAACTACTTTTTTCAAATGGCAAAATCAAATTTTGAGAAACCTCGGAAAAAGAAAGAAGAAAATATAAACTTCATTTATATCAATAAGTTCTTTGTGTAACCCATTTCAAATTGAATTTTTAATATCAAAATATAGATTTATCAGGTCACGTGACTCTTCAACCAAGATCAAAACGTAACCGATGACAAATGTTCAGTTGCAGGGATATTTGATAAAAATTGCCAATCGCTTTGATAAATAAAACGTGACTTTAAAAAACCTAAAATTAAGGGAAATCGGGCTTAACCCAAGTTTTAATATGCTTGAGACGCCGTCGGGCTGTTGGCGAGACAATGGGACCCTGCCCATTTTTAGATTTCCGCTTTTAAAATACTCGTAATTGTATTTTGAATTAAAAATGGAAGCTTGGCACTTATTTAGACTTAAAGAGCTTGTAAACGAAAACAAATGATCAGGAAATTTTCCTCTTTACAATACCTCTGTTGCATGTATCTCCATGGTAACCAGCCTTGCATAGACATTTATTTTTACTGTTACAGAAACCACCATTCAAACATGGTTGAGGACAATGACCTGGTGAAAGTAAGTGATGATTGGGAAACTACCCATGACAAATACCAGGAGGGTTTTGGAAAAGCGTACGCTGCGCAAGAAGTCAGGATGAGTAGTTTTCCCTTTCTTTTCTCTGCATGCGCATGGGCAGAACTTAAATCTCGAAAGGAATTATGGGACATCAAATTTAGGTTGCGTTGTCAAAACACAGTACATGTGTAAGAAATCTTCCATCAGAACTTATTGCAATTGGTTGGTCTCGACTTTCTTCTGAAGATGAATCCCGCTTGAACTTAAAATCTAATTTATGTAAGAAACTAAAAACGATGTTGCTGTTTTCTTGTAGTAGTTTTAACAGGGAAAGTGTATATTTTTAGAGTTTCCCTTGTGAGAAGTGATAGAAAAATGGAACAAAGAGCGACAGTTTGTTGCTACTCTTCACTCTTTGACAAATGAACTCCAAAGTAGTTCAGGGTTTGAATGCAACAGCAGAAGCAAAAGCAGCAGCAACAGCAACAGCAGAAACTTCAATTTCAACAACAGCAGCAGCAACAACAACAACAACAATAACAACAGCAACAGCAGCAGCAGCAACAGTTTCCTGAACAAAAGGCTATTTATTCATGATCTTTCACTTTCTTACTAACCTGGACAGTCCTGTAAATTACAAGGTTTTTCTTCAGCTATTTGCATGGCCTGCTGGCATTCTTTACCTTGCGGCCTGTCGTCTACTATCTCACACATCATCACACGTCGACGAACACCATTACCACATGTACTAGAGCATGGTGACCATGACGACCACTCGGGCTTCACTGTATAGAAATAAAAATAGCGCTACGTTTGTTATACATCATCATCAAATATATTAAACAATTAAGGTATGGGACCCTTTATCCTAATGCACAACAATCAACCAATCAACCAATCAACCAATCAATCAACCAATCAACCAATTAACAAACAAATAAATAAACAAATAAATAAACAAATAAATAAACAAGTAAGTAAGTAAGTAAGGGCTAATAATAAAGTAAGTAAATAATCTAAACTAGTTTACCTTCATCTATATAGTTTGACATTCCTGATCCGCCTTCTTCATTTTCTCCTGGAAAGAAGCCACTGCCTGCGATATTGCGATGACTCATCCTCTAGTCACAAGAAAAGCTATACGTTCAAAGCTTAACACTTATTTCTGATATCTACTAAATAATTAACCAAAGCCACACAGACTGCATATATAGCCCTATAAGTAAGAGTGCTGCTCTTCTGCTAAATAAAGCATGCTCCCCCCCCCAAAAAAAACATACACAAACAAAAAAGGAAGTTGCTTGCTGAAAACTGTTTAGTATGTTCCGGTTTGACGTTGTAAAACTGAAAGTATACGCGAACACAAATATCAATAAATAAGTTGAAATCACTACTGCACTGAAGGAACTACATGATCAGAAGGCGTGGTTTATTCACTACACGAGCGTTTCACTCAGCAGCTTAATGTCCGCGATGATCTTCCTTTTTAACAGCGGTATTTCCCATCATAGCAACGCAACTCAACCGCGAAATTTAAATGTACTGTAAAAATCAGTACATCCAGGATATAAACAAACGCTCAAAAAAGTTTCTTACAGCGAATAAAGTACGCAATTTGTACCAGTACCACAAAGCCATCTAATTGGTTTCATATGATTCGAGGGGCGAACATAGGCGAATTGGAAGAATGTTTTTGAGTTTGTTGTAACAAAATGGTAAAATATGTGCAGCGCTAGCGTGTTAAACAATTTAGCCGATGGGTAGCAGCAAAGCATAGGTTGTAAATTATTGTGGAATGAATCGAAGCATTTTTCTTAAGCATAACTGGCAGATATCAAGGGAATACTCGTGTAAAACAACCCAAGATCGTCCATATTGCGTCTTGACTTGCCTTGCCCTTACTCCTACAATTTCACAAGAATTTACAAACGAAAAACATCGTTTGAACTAGATGCAGCGTCGATCACCGAACGGCTATTCACTCCTTTTGAGCTGAACATTTTTGAGTATCTATAGTACAATATTACCTCGTCTTCAGTGTTCTTTCAATTAAGAAAGAAGTGCTGGTCAATTCGCTGCTTACCTTTCGCCTCTGTCGAAGGGTAATTTGGATTCAAAATCTCAATCCTTGGAACATCAGCTTCGTTAATTCTCTATTGTTCCTTACACAGATGATTGCCATTCTCACGGAAACAAGAGGTTTCCAGGTGAGGCAAACCCTAGAAGTGCGATATTTCTGCCCTCAAATATAGAGTAAAACGTCATGTAACCTTGGTTTATTTCTCTTCGGTTATCTTTTCTTACAAGACTCAAGTAAGAACTTCGCAGGATTCTTCAGAGTGAACTCTTCTCTCAGTTTCTTAAATTACACTTTCTTCGGTTACCAGCAATTTCGTTACAACCGCTTCCGACTGCCAAGATCCCTAACCCCCTTCACCACGCATGGCTCTGTCCTTAAATACGCGGCACCCACTCCTTTGGGATTCTAACCTTCACGGACCCTCCTAATTCCCAGGAGCCCTGCTACACCATTGTTGTCTCTGGCCGCTTCCCTCGTGTGTCACGGAGTCGATGCAACAGTCGGTTTTATAGCCTCTATTTGCCACGTGAAACTTGTCACTCATCCGTACTACGCTTGCCTTCGCAAAACAAAAATAACAACTGCCCCAGAGACCCGATGTGTTACTGAGTTCGCAAAGGGAAGAACCGCGTTACGTGTTTATCGCGGGCTTTAAGAGGATAAGGCAAATGGGAAATGAAACGCTCGTGACTAGTGATTTCAAATGGACATAATTAAACGCAAAAAACTTTCTGAAAACGAGGGCTATAAGACTGCGTTTGTCGGATACGAAGTGGTAAAACTGCTAAGTCTTGACTGGTGGCGATATTTTGTTTGCGTGGATATCTGTATGATACTGATGATGGATGGACTTACCGATGAGAATGTTGGATTATAACATTGCTGTCTTGCTGCATTAACATCAGGAACAAAGTACAATTCATCTATCTCTATCTGTCATTAAAAGGATTCAATAAACTATGATGTAATTTTTTGCATAGTATTTTAATTATACATTTTGAATTCTTTACATTTTTTTTGTAAAACACAATTTCTATGCGGATTTAAAAGTTCCTTGAAAGAAATACTGGCGCTAAGCATTGACGACGACGACTAAGACAACCGCAAGTCGGTTCACTAATGTCAATTTCGTTCTCCTTAAACGATGGCGACGGCTTACTACTGGAAATTACGTCGTCGTCGAAGACGGGGCAACACTGATCAGCTGTTATTATTATTATTATTATTATTATTATTATTATTATTATTATTATTATTATTATTATTATTATTATTATTATTGCACTTAATTTTGCTTTAAGTAGGAAACCCTATACAACGCTTAAACGTGTGAATAATATTTGGCAAAATACGGTCTGTGAGGGATAATCATTTTCTCAAGTGAGTTTCCTTTTTAATATTTATTTTTCTGTGTAGTCAAAACGCCATTTCCGTACATGCATTTAATAGAACATGCGCGGCCGCCATTTTGACTAATATCAAATAATGCCAATCAAACAGTTTGGAAACACTGCCTCAAAAAAGCATGATAATAATACAATAAAGGTACTGACAGGAAATGTTTTCTATCACTGTTACAGTGCACTTACATTTTTCTGCCCTTGGTCATAATCGTAGAAAGGTTTCCCAAGATGAATCGTTCCAGAGTGATCTGGGGCAAACGAGAACCGTCCTGGCAGAGATTTACTTCCAACCTTCTGGCAATCCCAGTACATTGTTAGCTGTTTTGCCTGAAGACTAAACGTCGCACTATGCCATCTATTCAATGAAATTTCTACATCAAAATCCAGAGACCATTGTCGATGCATAGAATCCGTGCTCTTGGCCAACTCAAACGTTAAAAAACCTGAGCTCAATCGAATGCCAAACTGGAGGTTATTTGCAAAGTCGTATAACGCCAAAAGGTAGATATCGGTGTATTGCACGGGTCGGAAGGTTACTGAGATAGAATATTCATCAGGAAAGTAGTATTGGAATACTTTAGAAGTTGGAAGCGACAGAGCTGTCACTCCTTGTAGAGTCACGTGCCTAGCTACTCGTGTTCTGATTGGTTGGATAACCCTGTTTGGTTGGGGGCTGAAATATTGACCAACATTCTTTATTCCTAAATAGAAAAAGATATACTTTATGAAAAAAGGAAACTATTTAGAAATTTTTTAATCTTTTGTAAGCAATTACAGAGGCATGTGGTCGTTTTTGTGAGAATGGTATGTTATTTTTGTGAGAATGGTAACAGGAGGCCCAAACTTACAACAGGTAGCTATACATAAATTTGTCTAAGGTACAGGATATTTTCGGGTTGTTCTTTCTGCACCTGTCCAATTCTTTTTTAATCTATTTTTTGTAAGCTACGTATTTTTGTAAACCCAACAATCATAACAAAAACAAATAAAAGTAGGAACAGTAGCATTAACAACATGACGTTATTTACCACTGGAAGATTATAGCCAATTCAAAGTATAGGAAAACGTAGGAACAAAAGGCATAACCACATTTATCCATAAAAGTCACAAAATTTATAGCAAGCGATCATTGCTATATGCGTCTATTGGATGACATTGACGTTGTTCGACCTTAATTATACCACATGTCATCATTCCCTTGAGCATAAATATTTTTCGTACTTGTGATCTGCATTTAATTAAATGTAACTCAAACAGAAGTTATTACCAAGATCTTAACAATGGATCAACATCACGCTCAAATGAGAAACGTTAAAAAAACGATTTAAGAATTACTTAATTTCAGACTTCCCAGTTCGATGATTTAGTGATAACGAAAGTGTTACAAGTGTGCGTACAAGTAAGAATGGGAACCACATACTGACATAGATGAAAACGGAACGAGTCAAGACGAATATCAATTACCGTAGCAATTAAAGAAGTTACATCTTCTCCGTTCTTTTGTTGTGCCTTCGCAACTGTCTTCAAAACATTTTCTTGTTCTCCATTGTAGCCCACCGTCACAGCTTCGAGTGCATGTCGACCACGAAGACCAAGGCTTCCATCCTGTTGATCAACAACAAAATTCATTTACTCCGTTTCATATTACAGTATTTGTTTTTTGCTTGTTTGTTTGTTTCTTTAGTTAAAAATTGTTTTGTTTTGTTTTGTTTGTTGGTTTTAGTTAAAATTTAAAATATAAGCCTTACAACACTAAAACGGTTATTCCATGATGTGTAGATTATTGGCATTTTAATGTTTTAGACTTTAATGGGCAATTAATTGGTATAAAATAACAACGGATCTTACGACGGTAAATACCCCCCTCACACAAGACAACCCACCACAGGGATCCCGTGACATACAAAGATATCCCAAAACACTATGTATATTATCATCCTGAGTGTTATTTTTGTGCTTGAAGTTCATTCATTCATTATTCTTAATTCCCTTCTTCACTTTCAAAGTAATACATTTATTTAAAAATATGATTAAAAGCTTTGCGTTCGTCGACGACACAGTCTTTCAAGGACACATTGGTATAAATATCCAAATATTTAAAGTATGAAATTGAAAAGAAATGTGATCGATATATTAAAGTCTCGCAGTTGAGGTTTATATTTTAGAATGTCGAACAAAATAACCTGAAAAGTTCTTGTTAAATTTTTCGTTTTCATTGTTCTCTCCACTAAAGAGCCAAAATCAAAGTCCGTCTCCACACAAAGAAATATGTGACCACGATTTGACATTTTAAACAAATAAATGCTTGATAAACAATTAAGTAGTCAAAACAATCTTTCCAAATGCCCAATTCAAAGACGTAAACGGATACTATGTTTAAAGGCACATGCGTTGCAATGAATACCTACATTCCACTTCGCACAGGAGGTAAATCAAACAAGCAATCTGACAGGATTCTCAAAAACATGGCAATTATAAACAAATGAACTTCCATTAAAATTTTTAACACCAGAAAATGGTTATCAAATTTCGACGATTCCTATCTGCATTCAAGTGAGTAACGAGACGGACTGCACATTCTTGAGTAGTACTTAAAGAATAAAATAAGTGACAGCCATGTTGCATGCTTGAAACTAACAAAGTGAGGGATTTTAAATGGCAGTGATGACGCGAAATCGGTCATTTCATTCTTTTCTATTTCAAAAACTCGTTCATTTGAAGAACTTTTTCAATAAACTTTTCGAACCCTGAAACAACCATGCACGAGGTTGAATTTTAGACACGACTAACTAAGACCGAAATAGAACAATTTAACATGTTTATTTTTGAAGGGAAGAAAACTAGAGAACTGCCGGGAGAAAAACCCTCGAAGCAAGGGAGAGAAACAGTGAAAAATTCTACTCATATAAGTCCTAAGCACGGAAATCGAACCCTGGAAGTCAGAGGTGAGAGACAACGCACTAGCCACCCATGCTTAATTCTCAGTATAATTACTAATTGCTCATTAATGAAACTGCAGGCTTTGGTGCGTGGTAAAAGATCCGTGCAGTGAAAGTTCATAATAAGAGATAATGGCTTGAACCCTGGAGTAGTAGATTGTGAGTTACTGTGATCGTCCGGGTGAGTGTAGTCTTGAGAATGGCTGTTGGTGGATACTGACATTTCGACAACCTGAGCGGAAGTCATCTTCAGAGTACAGTGAGTACTCTATGAGTTTCTATTG
>JANTNT010219938.1:0-12418 GCA_024752375.1 Entacmaea quadricolor
GTTGTCTCCTCCTAATATGAATCTGTTAGCACGTGACTTCTGAATATATGTGATGTCTCCTAAATACTAAATATCTTATTTAATTTAGACAAAGTTAGCTATCCAAGAGTGATACTAAATTGACTCTATAAAATAATTAAGTCTTCTTTTATACCTAGTTTAGATAGCGTTGATGTATTAGAAGAGGATCGAGATGTGCCATCATTTACAGGTACAGTACCAGACATTGGTGAAGGAACTGAAGTCATTGACTCTATAGGTTGGGGTATAAATGAGACTGCAACAGCACCACGTGGCATTGCATTAACAGGTCTTGGCAACAAGGTTCTTTGAATGACTTTCTGTGGTTGAGTAACAGGGAGTTGATTCTTTCTTTGTCGTTTCCGAGTATTTACAAATGCACTGTTTATTGTATTAGAATTAATAGCTGAAGATAAAGTTGGCACTCCAGGAGGACACAGCCCTTGACGTAATGCAGGAGGAGCTATTGATGGTAATATAAATGGGAGCTTGTTTGGTGTTTTAGAAGCCTTCCTTATAATTCTAGTTGCACTAGAACTTGGAGCAGGCATTGCACTTTTTGCTGTGCAAGTATTACTCTCTCGTACTGATTCAGGTTTTTTCAAACTATGAAACTCACTTTTAGCAACATCAACAAGTTTTTGTAATGAATTATGACCATGCTTTGTAGTTGAAATTTCACCTTCTTGAAATGAATACTCAAACTTAAGCTTTGGAGGCCTTTGCAACTTGCAGTAAACATCACCAATTGTTATGTTACCACAAGTTTCAGATGTCCATCGTTTAGGATTTGTTGTATCTTCTGTTGAGCCAGCAACAGAAGTACAAATGCTCTCTTTAAAGGTACTCTGCATGGATATTAAATCTGTTTCACTCAATGCTGTAATGGTTATCGACTCAGGCTTTCCAGCACCTTCATCTTCACTTACAACTTTAGTAACACTTTCAGTTTCAGTTTCAACATCATTTGCACTATCATCTGCAATATCAATGTCACAAGAGATGTTATTTGATTCCTCTTCCAAAGCAAAGAAACCTTCAGGTATAGTAATACAAATAGTCAAGACTTCATTAGTCTTAGATGTAGGTGACTTAACTGGCCACTTCTTCATGAGAAATTCAAGAATAAAATGCAATGGTTTCTTTGGCGAAACCACAGTCTTTAAGCGAGGGTTTTTTGCAATTCCTTGAACTGCTAACCAAGTAGCATTATTGCTGGGTAAAAATTCCACATTGATCTTTGCAGGAATTGGTGGAGGATGGTGTGCAGCATCATAAGACTTTGTATCATAAGAGATCATTCTTTTCAGTGCTCGACATGTAGGAGTCCTGATTCTTTTCATTTTATTATTATGTCGTATAATTGTCTTCCCATCAGCTATCAACTCATAAAGCTTTTTGCCTTGTTTGTCTCCCAGGCCAACACCTTTCTTCCAAAGCTCTCCATGACAAATTAATCCAACAAGTTCAAGCATTGTTCTTTTATGTGGATCAGTTTCTGCTGTAGGCTGCTTGTCTTTGGGAATGAATTTTGAGATCTTGTTAAGTGTTCGGTAATAAAAATGCCGAACTTGGTCCTTATTTTTCATGAGGTTGGCAGGATCTCCTCGTCGCTTATGTCTTGCCAAAAGGTGAGCTTGAATTTTATCAAAATCTTTTCCATGGTCATGAAGTGCATCAAAAAATGCATTTTTATCCTCATGTCCCCAGGATTCCCATTGTCGCTTGACTTTTTTACCCTTTTGTTGCTGTGGTGTTGTATTTATAGACTGCTGACCATCTAGAAAGATGTAATAAACATAAACTAATTATTTTCCTATAAAAAAGTCTTATAATATCTTTTGTCATTGTAGAGGAATGAAAATTTTCTCCTTTTACTACGGATGTCAGTGAACTGCCAGAGACAAAAACATGTTATGATTATGTCTCAAAATGTCTACTGTTGCACCTAATTACCCATTTGACTCATTTGGTATCAAGCACAAGTTATGGAAGGTTTTAAAGTGCAATGTGGTGATGAGGGAAGGTGGACCAAAAGCTTTTTTCTCTACTATATGTTCTACCTAGTTTGTAAATGTACATTTTTGCAAGGTGTGCTGTTGAAATAAAACTAAATTCCCATGTCAAAAACACAAAGGAATAGGAAACTAAATAATGTTTAAATTAGGTGCAACAGTAGACGTTTTGAGACATAACCGCAACGTTTATTTTTGTCTCGTTTTGGCAGTTCACTGACATCCGTAATATTGCTTTTGGGAAAGATTAGAATAATCAAGGAAAATTGATTGATACCTCCTGATTACCATAAATATTATTAATATTTAGCTGGCATTAAAAGATAGTAACTTAATACATGCAAATTCAAATAAACAATAAAACCTCAAGCTTTGCATTTGTGGAAATGAGGAAAAACATGAAATTAAAAAATATATAAAGATGTAGGAATGGAAATTTTGCATTTTTAGGAAATGGGAATAAACAATGGGAAATTCTTGAAATAGAAGTTTGGATATTTTTGATGTCTCGAGAAAAAAAATAAAAACTTTGTCTCTAAACCTCCCACAGTCCAGATACAATTTAAATTTTATTCCAAAAAATTATCTATATCACAATAAAATACTAACTTATTAGGAAAAAATCAATAATATTAGCCAAAACAAAGTTAATTTTGATGTTACATCGATAGCAAACAGTTTTAAAAACACTGATTCTCACAATGTTGTATAGCTATAGAACCTACAGATTCCCTACAACAAAAATATAAATGGCTGCCATAAAAGGTGATATTCAATCATACGTTTTATAGATAATAAAAGGTTCTATACCTTGGTTAACAGATGACTGAGGTGGAGAGTTTGATTTTTTCTGTCTTTTTTGAGGTCTTGCACTACTTCTAGTAGCAACACGTACGTTTGTGGTGGATGTATTGGGACGTTGTGGAGAAGGTTCTTTTGTTTCCGCGTGTTCGTCGTGTTGGCCGTTGACTTTCGCATGTTTCTGGGATCTTGTTTCGTGGACTACCGCAGGTTCCTTGCTCAGAATGTCATCTGATGAATCAAAAACACTTTGGTCTTTCCTTTCTGAGTTATCATGAGTTGATCCAACGCTGGAACTCACTGTCATCCTGTAAAAACCAAATGAGACAAATCAACAATGGCCGATCATGTCAAGGAAAGAAATTGTTAGCGACCGAAATGGTTTCGATTGCTACGTTCTGTTCACAAACCAAATACCTCATAAACACAGCTTTTTAGTAAGCTTATAATAACTAAAACATAAGGAAGCATGCTTTTTATGCTTTGTTAGTCAATTCACAGTGAAAAACCGTAAATTTAAGCACGATTTTGCCGTTACAACTCAGTCCAAACGAGAACACTGTCAAGCGAAATGAAGTCGTTTCAAAGCCATTCTCGTAAACCTCTACAAACGTCTAATTTCTACCTTTGTCTTGAGCCATAACTTCGACATCTGGTTTTCATGAGTTTTTCTGAGAGTTTCGTCGAAGTTGAGGCCCGAACAGCGCCACATTACAATCAGAAAATAGCAGGACTTGAGATCGCTTTGAGCGAGTGAAACGTTGACACAGAAGCAAATATTCAGTGTTGAGGATTTAAAAGGAGGGGCCAGTAAGGGGAACAGATGAGAAATAACTTTATAAGAATCTTTAGCATTTATATCCATTGAACACTCAAAATCTTACCCTCTTAATTTAAAATAAAACTATTTAATAACAAGATAGCTCAAAATGGATCAAGTTTGGGCAACTTAACGAAATCTAACCTTTTTACAGAGATAGTTGCTCACACTCATGAACCCCTCTCAAGAAGGGGTAGCCAATTCAAAGTACTTTCTATATTTAATTTGGATTTCTTTAAAGAATTCACTTATAAGATGTCTAAGAAGCTCTCTTTCTTTTTATCTAAAAAATCCAAGGTGATTGATAGATTTGCTTTTGGATTTTGATATATACTATTTAGTAGCCATAGCTTAGCTTGTAATTGGGGTCCCCCAAACCAATAATTTCAATTGAAATCAACTATGTATACATTTTTAAGCCAAGAAAACTGTAATAACTTTGCATAGTATAAAAATGACAACACGATAAAATAGGTACTTGTTATTCAATAATTAAAATATCCGATGATCTTCAGGATCGAAAGTGATTTCTTGGGATTTTTCTCCTGTGTTTATTGACTATGAATGTGATCTTAGTATAGCAACATTAGCCACAGTGACAGCTCTGATAAGTTGTGCAAGCCTTCTTTTAATGCACAAAAAGGACATTGTGAACTGTACCTCCTTGGATTTACACATTAAGAAAAGGATAGACTATTAAAGAATTGCATGTAAAAATCTATAGGTTAAAATAGTAAAAATCTATATATTTTGAGTAAAGTACTCACATCTCAGATGAGACTTCCTCTGTTGTGTAGAGTAGAGTTGTGGAGTGATAAATCTAAAACGATCATAACTTAATACACATCAGCTACATAAAGCACAGTTCAACGAAGTCCAGGATAAGTGAAGATCTATTACATCGTACTGAGAAAAGAAGCAATGATCACATGTAAACAAACATCACGATGTTCTGGTTCGTGTCTCATGGATTTTTGGTTTTGGCGCGAGCCTCTGATGTGTTCGCGGGCCATAATAATAAATACAATAGAATCACGTGATACTGACGGGCATGATGGGATAAACCACAGGAGGCCCAACTGAACTAGTAAAAAATATGACGTCATTGCAGTAAAAAAACGACTTCACTTCTGCAGAGATTTTTACGATTTTTTTTTCACATTAGGATTTGCTGTTTAAATACGCAATTGCTGATAACAGATAACAGCTCTATACACTAGTCAGAGTAAACCCCCCCGCCAACCAAAGACAGGGATGGGGGGCATCGGATCAAATTATGACAAGCGATACTCAGGACTGGAGGTGGGGACGGTGGGGTTTGACTGCAGTTGGCAAGATAACTCGAATTTTTTAAACTCGGGTTGGGGGGGATTGGCGTTCATTCTTGCACCACTATGTGGGGTATATTTACCAACATTTGCAGCTAATCCCCACCATTTCCCGGGCTGGGGGGGCTGTGGGGGTCCACTTTGACTAGTACACTAAGACGGGCAGGATTTGAAGTTGGAACGGGTTTGACAAACCCAGTACCATCGGAGAGGGAGGAGCCGGGGGGATTACAGCTACCCCACCCCTGAACGTACAGTATAGTCTACTAAATTTTCAACTCTCATAGCTGCTCCGCGAACCGCAAGTACGTTATTGTGTCTTTTGCGCCGCGATATTGATACTACTGGCTGGAATAGTGAGCCAAAAATCAAATTCCAACCTGAAGGAGCGTTCATAATTTATGGGGTGGAAGGTGTGGATTTTAAATTTCTAGAGTACACTTTCTTAATGGCCCCCCAGAACAAACCTGATGTTTTTGCATGCCCCCCCCAAATGTACATTTCTATTTATCGACTATTTAGTAAAACTTGATGAATTGGAAGAATATTTTCGATAATCTCCTAATTGTTACCCATCATGGGATGAAAATTGATGGCCTCCCTTTGAATCCCCATAGTCCCCCCTCTCCATAAACTATGCTCCCTAAGTGTCATATTACATTGCGCATGAATAGCACGAGAGTGTACTAGACGAGGAAAATGTTTTCGTATCCTTCCAAACTGCTTCCAACACTTCTTTGGATTAACGCGTTGGGGATAATTTTCTTAAGTTCTGCTAAGAATGCAGAAGAATGGAAAACGAGGATTATTTATCAGATCTTGACAGATCGGTTTGCACCATCTGGAAGTTTACCCGCTACAAAGTGTACAGACATGAGGGGGTGGTGCGGGGGTACTTTCAAAGGTATTCAGAACCATCTTGACTATATAACAGAGCTCGGCGCAAATGCCATTTGGATTTCACCTATCGTGCTTAACACAGAGAAAGGGTTCCACGGGTATTGGGCAAAAAACATCTATGAAATCGAGCCCCATTTTGGAACAAAGGAAGAATTGAAGTCTTTAGTAAAGGCGTGCCATGAGCGCGACGTCTGGGTCATGATTGATGTTGTTGCAAATCACATGGGGTACCCTCCTGGAACTGACTGGACCACGCCTTGGAATTCGACATTATTTGAAAAGTTTTACGAAGATCTGCATCCATTTAATCGATCGGAGTATTATCATCCGAATCATCCTTACATCAAGTGGCCAGAGGAATGTCATGACATAAAGAAAATCCAAGAATACTGGCTGGCAAATCTTCCAGATCTGAATCAAAGCCACCCTTTTGTTGAGAAGACTCTTTTAGACTGGATAGAGTATCTCATTACCGAGTACAACTTCGATGGATGCAGAATTGACACAGTAATTCAAGTACCCAAGGCCTTTTGGACCAAGTTTCAAAAAGCA
This sequence comes from Entacmaea quadricolor, assembly GCA_024752375.1. NCBI lineage: Eukaryota > Metazoa > Cnidaria > Anthozoa > Actiniaria > Actiniidae > Entacmaea > Entacmaea quadricolor. Next base: position 6,438 of record JANTNT010219938.1, read on the forward strand.
GGAAAAGTATTCATGCTCGGTGAAGCAAATAATGGCCCCCCTCCCTGTGGAACTCTCAATTTTACTTCTGGTTTTCAAGGCTCTTTGAATTCAGTCCTCAATTTTCCTCTGTTTTGGACAAATCGGTATATTTTCCAGGAAAAACGTCAAAATTTTAATTCTTTAAGCAAACTTCTGCAAGACTCAGCAAATAGGTTTTTGGACAGGTAACATGCTGTGAACTCATTATATTAGTATGAAATAATATTTATCAGGGATTTATTTGGTCTTAAAAAAACTTTAACCTAATTTAGTACACTAAACTAAAAACCGTTTTTGAATAAGAAGGATAGAAGGAAAATGTCAGTGATTATGACAGTTAAATGGCTTCTCTCCTGAACCGATCACAGTTTGACATGAAATTACAGGGTGTAGTTTTGGGGTTGTGCCATCCCCTAAGGACTGTCAAAAATTCAACTCGTTTGGACAATTTTGCAGTTGAACCCCTTGATCCTTCCTGCTTAAGCTGCAGTAATACAGGCAACAAATTTGTGCAATTTGTCACACAACATTGTTGCAGGTTGCCGATTGCTCATATTTCCACTACATGCACAACAAATTTCCTTTCTTTCAAAGAGTAGACTTCTACTTTGTGCGACAACAAAAATGAGTTGTGTAGTAGTAGTAGTAATAGGAGTAACATTTGCTCTCCAACTTGCAATGCAACAATGTTGTGTGACAAGTTGCACAAATTTGGGAGTTAAAAAGATTTGATGTGTGCTGGCATGTAAATGTTTTTACAAAATCAAAGTTAATTTTGAAAATCAGTGGAAGGGCCTAAGCCCCATTTGTCATAATGTGCATTAGATGATTGAAGACAATCCATCACCACATACCTTCCTTCTCATTTGGTTTTCAGTTCTGTACTTGGAGGGTTTATTGACAATCATGATCATGAGAGATTTCTTCATAAAAACCCAAGCTACGTTGCTTTAAGGAACAACCTGGTCTACCTGTTTATGTCACAATGTATCCCAGTGCTTTACTATGGAACAGAACAGGGCTTTAATGGAGGTGGTGACCCTAATAACAGAGAATCCTTATGGCCATATATGAATAAAAGTCATGTATTGTACACTTTCATCAAAAAACTCATCCAGCTTCGTAAGGCACAGGGCAACAATTGGCTTAAAAGTGCTCAAATAGAAAGGCATGTCAGTCCAAGCATTTACTCTTTCTCAAGAGAAAAGGTACTCGTCATAATCACAACCAATTCCAAGACAACTACTTCCAAGACAGAGTTTCACCCATACAATGCAGGCCAACACTTGAAAAACTTGCTGAATCAGAAGCAAACCTTCCAAGTATCATCAACAGGAGAATTGGTTGCTACATTGCTTGGTGGTGAACCACTTATCTTGGCTGAAAGTGAAAGCAATGGTATGAGAGGAGTACCCAAGGTTTTATCATTATATATTGGACTTGTTTTGTTTGTTTTTGCTGTGAGTGATTCCCTGCCGTAAGAAAGACTGTCAGACTGCTTTACCTGATAATATAACTAGTCAAAGATTGACTTAGCAGGATAAACTGATAGTGGCAATAATAAAAATTTAAATCTCAAGGTTGTAAAAAAATCACTAAGTTACTTGTAACAGAGCAGACTTAATAGGAGTGTAAAAACCATGGAACAAGATATGAAATTAAAGAAATCTGTGTAACCAATCACATAGTACGAGACATAAACCAAATGCAAAAAGGTCATGGAGGAATACTTCTTTTAACTTAGTTATTGACATCCTAATAGCCAGTATTTGAAAAGCAGGCTAACAATAGTAATCAGGCAAAATGTCCTGAAAAGTTACTGTTAGGATGCAATGAACCCTGGTAGTGACCACCTTCAGCGCCATGTGAAATGCCCTCAGTGCCAATGAGGCCAGCTTACAGCATTAGTCCCAAAGCTACTTGTGAAGGAGGCCTCTATAAAGTATTATAACATGTAGTCTAATGGAACTAGAATATGAAAGTGCTGGACAGACCAAGAACAAGATATGTGAGAAACAGCCAAGGTCTGATCAGCCTTGCTTTCATGTTTCTTGGTACATTTAAATTCTTATAACTCTACATCAATTTCCCTTTATATTTTGAAACTGTGCACTAATTTACTTATGGTCTTTCACTTGGAGACAAAATTTTTCCTCGATTCACTAAGCATTTGATTTACGCAAATTAGCGACATCTTTTTGCATAAGGTTTACTCTGGATCATTTAATCAGAATGTTCTGTTCCTTGACTTTACATATATAATACATATGCAGGTGCAAAAATTGAAACCATGGATTGTAAAAATATCTTTTTTGTACATTTTATGCATGTTAAAATTCACAAGTGTAAAAACTTAAAATCCCTTTCTGTGATTGGTATAAAGATATCAAAATAAAATGCAAAGAGCCAAAGATCAGGGCAAAGGGTGATTTAAGTGGGTCCAGTTCTGGACTCGTGCAAGGAGTCTGTGGATCGAGCCTCAAGTGCAAAGTCTTGTGTGTGAGTTGAGTCCGATTTAAATGTTTTCTCCTATGCTATGAGGGTTTTTCTCTGTGTTCTCTGGTTTTCCTCAGTAATAATCAATATGTGATTTTGAGTGTTGTGTGTTGTAAATGCTGAGTGTATTGGTAGTGTGTGTTGAGGGAACCCAATAGAAGAGCTCATTACAGGGCACTGTGTTTATAAAAATATAAGAAATTGAAAGCTAGTAACTAAGGAGTGAACTATTTAACTCTTGAGAGGGATTGGGGGATTTTGAAATAAATTTCTTGCACTCCAAAAACATTTTGTGCAAGACAAAATTACCACCCAAACCTTGCATTTTTACCAAAAAAATTTCTAGCGCTTGACAGCAGGCTAAAAAAAATTTCTTGCACAGACCAAATCACCCACTCCACCCTTGAGAATTAAATGGTCCACCCCTAAAAGATCCAAGAAAAACACCTTAAAAATATTTGCAACAATATGTAGTCATGTCACACTGGGCAATCTTTTTTGCAACTAGCATTCTGTTGCCAGCTGGAGAAAACACTACAAGTGTGCCACCCTATTTTGAAACCCACACTTCAACAAACAAAATGTCTTCTACTTTTCACACCATTATGAATGTGATCAGCAGGTGGATTGTGAGGGTATGATATGTCATGCTCAACAATGTTTTTATTTGCTATTGCTGCATTGAGAGAAAAATTTCCTGAGATAACATGGCCTATAGTCCACAGAGCTATGGAATAACATAATTGATTTTTTGCTGGATCTTAAAATTTGTAAGCTGCAGTGCTGCAGTGTTTTTTTATTTTCTGATATTGTCAGATATCTTGTTTTCCTTTTTAAATCTGGTAAAATCACTCAATTGTGTGAACCAAAAAGAATTTATTACTATAAGCTTCTTGAATGAATTATTCACTTAAACAAATGATGTAATGAATGTGATGACAACTTCCCATTAATCATCATCATCATCGTCGTCATCATCACCAGGTCGACCTCTGATGGATTTCTTTAACACTGTTGTACCAGTGGCTTTTGGTTTATCTGGAGGCTGGCTTAGATCTCCACTGTAATTAATTACTTCAGCTCTAGCAATCCTCCATTCCATCATGGCAGTTGAGAAATCATCATGCCCACCAAGTTCATCAAATCCTACAATTCTATCAACAAACTTGCCATCTTTCACCATAACAACTGTAGGCAACACCTTGATACTCAGCCTATCACAAAGGAACTTACATTTCTCTACATTTATTTTTACAAATTTGGTTTCCACGTGTTTTGGAGCCAACAGGTCGAGGTGCTTGTCAACTATTTTACAACGAAATGTTGAATCTCGATAAAAATGACAGACCACTCTCGGACTATCCTTAGTCTCAGGAAAAAAGTCCGGCTCGCTTGCTATCTCAGAATAAGTTCCATGACCTTTTTGTAGCCATTCATTCTTCAACTGAGCTTGTTTTTTCAGCTGCGCTAGTCTTTTTTCACGAAGATCTTCCATCTCATCAGTTGTCATCTTGTCAAGTCGATCTATCTCCGAGTCTACTTGTTCTTCCACTGCTTTGGCTGTCTGCAGCACTGTATCTTGTATAACCTGCTGTATATCCATTATGATCTTTATATTACTTTAAATTGCTACTTTCAAACAGAAAACGTTAAATTTAATGGTTTTAAAAATGTGCTTTTCCGATCCTTTCAATAATGGCGGACGAGTCGTTACCAGGCGACCTCCTCATAAATTATTCATAAGGAGCGGAGCCTGGGTACTACTCAAGATTGCAATGCATAATGGGTAATTTCAAAATGGCGGACGAACTGTGAAGAAGACCTGAAGATTTAAGGCTTTTCAATTTGGATTTTAGAGCAGAAAGCTGTCAAATTCAAACGTTTTAGAAATGAGTTTGACTACAGAGAAACCGGAAACAGAAATAGGCTCAATATCAGGATCTAATAAAGAGGGAATTTCTTGTAATTTAGATCTAAAGAAGCCCGTAAAACAAAGTGATGAAGAGGAAGAACTAGACGAAATTGACGATAATGAACCAAAGAACAGTGAAGCTTCTTGTGACCATGATGTCAAGAACAAAGGGATAGAAGAACCAATTATTGAACAGTTAAATCGTAACGACCAAACGTTATCCAAAAACCAGAGAAAGAAATTATTAAAGCAGCAAAAATATGACGAGATTAAAATGTTGCGAAAAATACAGAAAAAAGAACGCCAGAAGTTAAAGCGAGAACAGCGTGAATTAGAGGGAGAGAAGACCGAGGAAGCGGTTAACGAACGCCCTGCAAAGAGGTACAAAACTATGGCCTCTGAGGACGCATTGTCTCTTAAATTAGTAATTGATTTGAGCTTTGACGACCTTATGTCTGATAAAGACATAAAAAAATTAATGAAACAAGTCCAACGTTGCTATGCTTTAAACCGCCGCTCTCAACATCCTTTACAACTGTACTTCACAAGCTTTGGGGGTAAATCTCAGCAGCGTCTTGACAACCTTGAAGGGCACTACAAGAGTTGGGACGTCCATATAAAAACTGAGGCCCTCACTGAAGTTTTTCCCAAAGAGGAGATAGTCTACTTAAGTTCTGATTCCCCGAATGTCCTTAAAGAAATTGACATGTCAAAGACATATGTGATTGGTGGCCTAGTTGACCATAATCACCACAAAGGTCTTTGTTATAACATGGCAGTTGATAGAGGGTTAGATCATGCACAACTTCCCATTGGGGATTTTATGAAACTGACCACAAGGACAGTACTAACCATCAATCAAGTGTTTGAAATCTTTATGTTTTATACAGAGAGTAAGGACTGGGGGGATGCTTTTAACAAGGTTATGCCCCAAAGAAAGATAACCCCTAAGGTTAAGAGGCATTGTAAAAACAGGAGGGTGAAGGATGATGATGATAATGGGAAAAATGGAGATTGTTCAAAATAGCTTGATAACTCAGATTAAAACTCATGATTTTGGACCACAAATGTTGGTCAAACATTGTCAAATTTATTTTTGGTTTTCACCCATTAGAAATGAAATTACAAAGGTATGGCAGCCATGTTGGTGTACATAACAGGAGGCTAATGAAAAATCTGTTTGCTGTACACTAACAACATCTGTGACATCACATGAACATCGAGGATGGGCCTATTTCGGGATTCAAGGATGCAGCAGCCATGTTGGCTGAAATAAAAGATTCCACCAAGCTTAGCATCTTCATTAATGCAAGGTTGTGCATGGTGGGATCTATTGTTTAAGCCAACATGGCTGCCACATGAATTAGGCCCATAGGCTGCTTTCATCCTCTTACAAATAGACTAATAGTATAAACCAGGAAAGGAATAGTAACAAGAAACATGCAAAATATCAAAATATTTATTGTAAAATGACAACAAAATAATATACAAGTTTGATGGATGCACATGGATTTGATTATTAATACTTATGAATAAAATCATTACATAACCA
>JANTNT010220049.1:0-15232 GCA_024752375.1 Entacmaea quadricolor
AAGTAATTGTGATTCTTATTTCAATTCATCAATCCTTTGTGGTGTTGTTACTGGATGCGCCTATCCAGTACTGATCTAGGCGCTAAAAGATAATTACATATCGGATAAAAATTAGACTTAAATAACAGATATAGTAATAATAGATAGATCGAGGTATTGAAATTATACAGACAATTTTATTAGACGTACAATGGCTATAATATTAATATGAATAGGTGGACTTACATAATCAATCCTCATTGGTTTATACTGAGAACGATATAAAAGGAGAAAAATCTAGGACTTTTTGGACTGGAGCGCTAATTCTAAAAAAAATTCTAGTTATATTTCATCGGGATGGGATTGCTTTTCTTATAGCGAGGGAGAAGCCACACTTATCACTGATGGTTTTCGAGAAGGAATTCTTTCTACACGTCGCCATACTTTTTTGGTTTAAAAGAGTGGATTGCTGCAGCTGCGGCGTGGTGCGGCGTGGGACCTTTTAAGAGGAAAACCACGTTCGGCACTTGAATCTCAAACATATTTATCTATTTCAGTTCTTCTGTTTTTTAAAATCCCTGAAACCAAATCCCGACGTGGAGATAGAAGAAGTGTCGTATCGTCAGTATAGTTTTCCGGTAGGAAGAGCACTCAAAAGAGTCCAAAAGTTTGCGTTGGAACTGAAAATGTGGGAGCATCAATGTGTCTACTACACGTAACCATTATGACGCATATCTTTATTGAAAGATCCGTTTTGTTCTAACTATTTGTTCGATCGCAGCAATCAACTGTCAAAAATCCCGAGGGCGTTGATTGAGTACGACGGATATATCAAACATGGAGTGATCTAGCATTCTCTAAAGACTTTTATATCTCACATTTTCTATGTGCTTTTGTTTTTCCGTGCTACATCAATTAATATATCGATTAAGAAAATATCTTTCAATCGTCCGAAGCCATAAAGTTGTTACAACCCAAACCCTTTTTCAAGCATGACGTGCCATTACTATAATTGATCGACAGCTGACTGGAAAAGTGAATTAAAACAAGCCTGATAGCACACTCATATATGATGAAATATGCCTGGCAATAAATATTTGATCTAATTTTTTTGTCTGTCTCATTTCAGTTCTACTGAACACATTATCGACTTTAAATTATTCTAATATTTCAAGAAAAAGCATATATTTGCCACCCATTCTTCTGGCAAAAAAATTAGGCAAGAATACCAAAAAACGCGCGCTTGTTCTTTTCTTTGGTCGTCAGGCCTAGTTTTTTCTCCGGTTCAACTTTTTGATTGCCGTCCTCGATTTCGTCTTTTAGTTTTTCCACTACTCTGGCGGCTTCTTCACGTTCTCCGGCTCACTGCGCCGGGGTGTTGATACCTTTTGATTTTCAATTTATATTTTATGCAGCAGTCAATGCGAAAGATTCTCCCCTCCGAGCAACCCAGGGATATCTGGTTAGAATGGCGCCCGCATGAGTGATGAGACTGGTAATTTTAACGCTTTTTTGACCCGGGGTGGGAATTCGATCGCAAAAAAATCGAAAAATTCAAATTTACGTCGATTTGTTAATATTTCACAAGTGGCAGCCGATTTTATATGGAGTTACTAGAGAATAACGGAAGGGGTATCAATCGGCGAGAATGCCAGCCTTTCTTAGTAGTGGCAGCTGTCTTCTATGCTGCAAAAGATCACAGCGCAGCCGTAGCCGTAAAGAAAATCGGAGTGGACCTTGATTATTGGGATTTTAAGCAAGGATGATTTGAATTAAAGATTATTTTTATTCAATATTGTTAATTTTGTTTATCTCTGCTTCAACTTCAATATAAAGAGTAATGTCCGCGTTTAATGTATAACCTAAATTTGCACTGGAAAAATAGATTAATTGCCCCTCGATCACAGTTCCCTGTAGTAAAAGCTTCGCAGGTCCGCTCAATTAGAAGGCTCTGGTTCCTCTGGTTCACATTTGAGGCAAATCGATGAAACAGCTTGTTGATTCAGACTTAGTCGAGCCCAGACCTGTTTTATCTCAGCAAGGAACAACAAAAGAGAAAGAAAGATCAGAAAGAAATAAAAAAGTTTGGAAAACAAAATTATCCAAAAAAAAAGGACTTGTTTGAAAAAAAAAAAAAGGTACAAGATAAACAGACGAGTAAACCTGAACGGGGGCAAAAGGAATTTTGAACGATCAAAGCAACGCGAATAATTATTTTTATAACAATAATACAAATTGTGGTTTATCATTTTGAGAAAAATTCTATTGTATAAAAACTGATAATACGAAGCCTTTTGTTAAAGGGATTAATACGTGTCTGGCAATAACTTTTGAAAGGACGCTAAATCGGAAAACTCTAATAGAAAATTTTATTAGCGAAATATGATAAAATATAAGGGCCCCCCTGGAAATATTAGCCTTTTGAGCTGAATGGGCTACACTTTTTAAATAAAGATTTCATATTTACTCGTACTGACGGTCGAGTTGTCGAGCCGAATTGCACGAACAAACGCCTATTATGAGGGTCTGTGTGGGGAGGGGTCCAGATGTCAGTTAAAGTTCTGCTTATTTGTCAGTTATCACTTAAATTTTAGGCTTTTAATCAGTTATCAGTTAAATTTTCAGGCCATTTTTCAATAAACCCCTTCCAGACCCTGCTATACACTGGTTTTCCTATATATCTTAATACCAATTCAATTGTAGACTTTATTCAGCCATTATATTGTTAGATGGTGTTTATTCCACAACGTTTTCGGTAATGAAAGTGAATGCTATTTGTTAATTCATGATAATATTTGCTCTCAGGTGAACAGGAAGTTTTAAAGTTTCAGAATATATTTTTAGATGCAAATCAGTTATTCAGGATCAATCTTAAGTTAAATTTTTGTTTCTTAGCGGACTGAAATTTAAATAGTATAATTCACAAAGAGTATACTACTGAGTACACAAGCCAAGCTATCGTGTTTAATCAAATCATCAAGCTTGGTTAACACAGCCTGAATAAATCGTTTCAACTTGACTGATTCCAACGCTGTTGTTTCAGCATAACAACCTGACGTACATTCAAATATTTCGAGATATCCAATCAACCGGATCCTACTAAAAACGTTTCAGAATCGTTTTTAAAATAGATACATTAGAGAGATTATTGTCACACGATTACTAAAAGAATATTCTTTGTAAATTAAGGCGCTTTTAGCGTAGTTTCAGAAAAACTAATACGGGCACTTGGTATAGTTTGACAGCCTCCTTGGGATTAACAAATGCAAATTATTCAGTTTAGCCTACGCATCAGTCTTCATCAATAGTAAATGACCTCTATTCAAAGTGCGCCATTTGGAAAATAAACACATTTGCAATTTATTATAAGCGGGCATATCGTACAGCCTGCACGTACTGAGAGTATTGGAAGCCACTCTTAATATATTATTTCAACTGTTACCGGATGATTCTTAAATCGATACTACATTGTAAAAGTGTTATTTAATTTCAGAAAATATTTGAAATAGTGCAATGAAGCTCTTTCGCCTTGGGTTCCTTTTGGCGTGTTTTTTGGTATCTGAAGTGCAGTCATTAGAAGAATTAAGCGAAGACAACAGTGGAAGTTTGACCAATGTATGGGCAGTCGAATTGGACAGTGATGAGGAGACTTTGGCACAAGATGTCGCTAAAAAGCATGGATATAAGTATGGCGGACGGATCGGGAGTTTACCTAATCATTTTATGCTTATCAGAGAAGAGGAACATGCTGAAGATGATGGTAAACGGGGCGATATTCCTTATCCTAGTTTGAGGGAACATCCAAATGTAAAATGGCACGAACAGCAAAGAACACTGACTCTTGAAAAGAGGGGTTTTTTGGAAGGCTTTCAATCTCCACAAGAAAGTTTCACAGAGGACGAAAAACAAGACTTGAAATATTGTAATGACCCTGAATTCATTAAAGAGTGGTACATAGCTAGCTATGGACAAAATAAAGAGCCTAAAGGTAGTGATATGGGGATTCTTAAAGCTTGGAAACTGGGCTACACAGGGAAAGGGATCAAAGTTACGGTCATGGATGATGGTCTTGATCATACTCATCCTGATCTGAAACGTAACTACGATCCTGGTGCAAGTAGAGACCTTAATGATGATGATGGCGATCCAAAGCCTAGGCATAAAAATGATCAATACCATGGGACAAAATGTTCAGGAGAGATTGGAGCGCAAGCAAATAATTCCGTCTGTGGAGTGGGTTTAGCTCCTGATGTGTGTTTAGGAGGAATACGAATGCTAGATGGAAAAGTGACTGGAGTAACAGAGGCAAACGCGTTTGGCCATAAGCCGGACTACATTGACATTTTCAGTGCTTCCTGGGGACCCAAGGACAACGGTGAAACAATAGCAGGCCCTTCGACACTAGGGAAAAAAGCTTTGGAAGTCGGAGCTACCAAAGGAAGAAAAGGTGAGAGATTCTACTTTATTTATTATTAAAAGCAGGCATTATTTTTCAAAATTTGTCATAGTGGTTGGATTTGAATATTTAAGTCAAGTTCTTTTCTAGCCGCGGTTTTTGTGGTATGATTACTTGTTCCGTATTTGAAGATTTCTTGGTCAATGTTTTAGTGAAAGAACATTTTTGGTTAAATCGTCCAGGCTAAAAAGAGAAATTGTTTTTGACCAACTAATCTTCGGCTGCTGTGAATTTGCACCCTGTCAACTGAAAATACAATCGGTTCGGATCTTTGAAATAATTATTGCTTTCCGTTGAAATTAATATAATCGGTTGTTTTGTCAAGGATTCTCATCATAAATAAACTATTTTCCTTTGTATACATTTTTCAAATAGTTATTCAGTTGTAGAAATGGTTGAATTATGTGTCGTCTATTGTACAGCGATAGCAATAAATCCCCAATCTTTATTTAAGCGAGAAAAGATCACTTCCAAAACAAACATAAATGACATTGGCTTCAAGCTACCGGCCGTCTCCAGTAGATATCGACTAATGATCAAAGTTGGTTCAATAGTTGCTTTAGGCTTATAGCTTTATATACAACGACGTGCTAGCCGTCATTTATATGAGTTATTCCTGCTTCCTCTATTTCATTAAAACATTTTGAGTTGAGCTTTTTTTAAAGTGAATATTCTTAAACCAAGATATTAAATCGGATCTATCAATCATATTTCCTCTTAATATATTGAGAATATATTCTTTTCTAACTACCTCATATTAGCATATTGTAGTTTCGAGTTTGTAGCAGCGAATTTGGGAACCAATTTTTTAAAACAGGTGTTCTGTTTAGTCGCGAAGGACGATCTACGTAGATGTCGTCGGTTGATATAATTCAATATTAAGAACAAAAGATCGTATTGAAAGCTACAAATGACTAGAATTACAAACGGCTGGAAAACACTGCATACATGAATTTACTTTTTTTTAAATAGAAATTATATTTTCTATATATATTCCGCGAGACGTTATAAGACTGAATATTGATGTTCACCGGAAAAAAGATTTCAGCAAACAGACAGACAGACGCTGAACTCCAAATGGGAAAATAAGAGAATGATCGAGGAAAGTAAAAATCTATCGCAGTACCATAGTTAATGGAGCACAACTTCTATTAAACTGAATGAGTAATAATGTATGCGCCTTGTAAATAGTCCTGCTGAATCTTGTCCGGCCTAGAAATATACCGTTGAATTATCTACTGGCGAACTACAGTAGTATTTTACGATGTTCAACGCCATTTTGATTGTCCTTTTACAAATATGAGGTAAGTAGAAAAACATTTAACAAATTGGATGAAATTTTCATTAAATGTTCCAAGAGACAGTCAAATGAATCCCCAGTTTGTGATCACTTTACTGATCAATAATGACATATATTTACATTTTATACTTGAAAAAACTAGTATAAATGTGAAAATGCCAAAAAAGTAATTTCGTAATTTTACCCTGTCAAACAAGAAAAATGTTTTTCCCCCTTTTAGAGGTCTGTCATTGGGTATGTTTCAGTTCTAGCAGCGACAGCTTGATGGCTTTTTTAGTCCGACAAAACCCAAAAAAAGTAGTTAGGAAAAAGTGCTATTATATGTGCTTTAATTAATATAAATGGTTAAGGCTTCTCCAATCTTTATCTTTTTTCCGGATTCAGTTTAACATTAAATTTTAACATTTAAGTGCTGTCTCAATATGTGCTTAAAATACAAATGACATGCAAGGGCTTCGTAAAATACACTGATCGCCTTTGCTTGAACATAGTTAACATTTGCTTGAACGATCACCCAACAACACGAAGGCCAAACGCTCGGAACGTCAGTAAACTCTTTTTTCAACTGTGTTAAAAATTTACCTCCACTCTCCAAACAATGGGTTGTATTCCCAATGGAGGTACCTTTAGAATGCATTTATTCTAAATAAAGACAGACATTTACAATTTTCAGCAATCGGTTTCTGTTTTTCGCTGAATACCAAAAATACATTTTAGCTTGTCCGACTTAGCAACATACAGTAACTAGGAAGGTAGAACAATAATGAATGTGGCATCGGTGTGTTTTATCTTTTCCTTAAAGCATATGACTGGCGAGCAAAGCAAGCCTATTGGATACAGTTTAAGAACCTATTACTCTTAACTCTAAGACACGTTGATGGTTGTAAAACCAAACGAAGGTAGTATCAACGGCTTCAGCAAAAATGAAAATGTAAAAGTGTGCCTGCATGGCTAAATATTAAGTACGTAACCAGTTTAAACGTACTGATTCCTTGTATTGTACTTGCGTCGTTTCCTGACAAAACTCGAGAGTTTTTGGATATTGGATATAATATATATATTTGAGGAGGTTCTTTAAAAGTCTCCTGTAATCATTGGTATATCTTGCCGTGGGTAGGTTTATCTATGTTCCAGATCAATTCTAGTATTCAGCAGCAACTGGTAGGGTAAAAAACTTGTTGAAATTGGAGAAGTGAATGAGTTAGGAAAGAGAAGCCATAGACTATATTTAGAACGGAAGGTTGGGAATTATATTTATATCCAAACCAGTGTAGGGAAAGAAAACTTAAAGGACGGTTTTTGATCTGAGCTAGTTTCTATATGAAGCAACAGTTCTAGAAACTAAAGCACACGTTTTGGAACAGAATCATAGTTTGAATAGATGGCTTTTATTATCTAAAACGTTCTTAGGCAGTGAAAGTCTCACAGAACTCCTGGGACATTATGTTTGTGTGTGTCTTCCTAATTGGCTTCGAGATATGCGCCCCCGCAAACGGCAACTACTGTTTTGGCTTCTTTTAGTCAACCCTAATTCTTTATTTGTAGTTGATTTAATTTTGGATTTTAAAGATCATACCGAATGGATTCTCGTTGAAGGAAAATAGTCAAACGGTTACGTCGGGATTTGATTGATTGAAAATCAATCTTTGTTTCCGTCCTTTTGATAGAGAATTTACTGAACGATTGACGGACAAAACGAACTGAAGGACGGACGAATCAACGACGAACGAACAAACGAACGAATGAACGAAAAAACGAAAGAAAAAGACGAATAACCAGAATGCTTATTGTCGCTTTCTTTGATGTGCTTTCGAATACTTGAAAATAAAAGAAAAAAGTTGAAGGGGAAAAAAGAAAAAAGAAAAAAAGAAACCTTGGAGGTTAAGGAATGTGGAATAAACACAAACTTAAAGAATATTTGTATTAACATCACAGGTAAAGGAAACATTTACGTATGGGCAAGTGGTAACGGTGGCGCCTCCCATGACGACTGTGACTGTGATGGCTATGCATCTAGCATCTTCACCATTGCTGTAGGAGCCATCAGCGCTTATGGAAAGTCCACTTTCTATGATGAGAAGTGTGCATCGACAATGGCGGTGGTATACAGTGGTGATAGTGGTGGGGGTCTCTATGGTAACCACGACCTTATAACCACTGGAATGGGTATGTCTTATACATAATTATAGAATTGACTATTTGAAGAATTCGTATTTATCATATAGCTCGTCGGACCGGCGCGCGCTCCCATGGAAATCTTTGATAAAAAATCGCGCGTTTTGAGTTCGGATACGTCAGTGTTGAAGTGCTCCCTTCGGAAAATACCAAAACATTCTCAATGACATTAATTTATGGTCTGTCTACATGATGGGTATTGCTGCAGGACTTTGTAGCAGGAACACATAGTTGGCCCATACTCACAATGCTGTGTTCCTGCTACAAGGAACGGCCTGCAACTGATACCCATCGTGTGGACGCATTCCATGATAACCGGGTGCTTTTTCGTTTAATGTAAGTACAGCTTTTCCTCATTTATACTGACTTCCTCAACAGCTTCTTGAAAATGCTCCTTGACATCTTCATTCTCTTCCAAAATGGCCATTATGACTTCAAAATCGTCCCCAAATATGAAGTCATCCGGCCGCCATGTTTGTTGTTTAGTTGGATTTAGTGTGCACGGTCAATGTCACGTGATGGTACGGTTGAACATCAAAAGCGAAACAATAGGCCAGTTATTTAAAGTTTACCGGCCTTCCTAACCATTCTATTAACTATGATTTAATTTAGGCGTAATGGCATATGTGTGTGTGTGTGTGTGTGTGTGTGTGTGTGTGTATGTATGTATCGAGGGTCATATTTAAAGAGTTTAGTATGGGAATTTGCCGTCATGCGTAAACAGCCTCGTTTTGCTGTAATTTCATGATCATGAATTAAAAATTTAAATATTTTATAATTCCGTAAAACGTACTCTAATTTTTTTTGAAAAAAATTACTTATTTAAATATCTTTTTTAACAGGAAAGGGTTAAACTTTTAAATTAAGCAATTTTGAAAATTTCGGTACGCATGACGGCAAAATACCATACTAAACTCTAAAAATATCACCCTCGATATCTTTTTGGGATTTCACTCTATACTGAAGAAAAAGTTCAGATTTATTGATCTGGACATTATCTTTGAGATTAAAAAGGCTGTTTTTACCAAAAAAAAAAAAAAAAAAAAAAAAAAAATCCAGAGTTGTGATATACAAAATCGGCTCGCGTGAATAAAGTCTATTGGCACTTTTTCAAACATTTGTAACTCATCCCTACTGACACAATAAATGAACATTTTAGCATTGAATATAAATTTAGTGTTCATAATCAATTTTTTTAATGTGGATATATTTTTTCTTCTCAAGATCATACATGTGTCAAACACTTTGGAGGAACATCAGCTGCTGCCCCGCTAGCAGCTGGGATCTTCGCTCTTGTGCTCCAAGCAAATAAAGACTTAACTTGGCGCGACTTGCAGCATTTAATCACCAAGACAGCAATAAAGAACGACCCCAAGGATCCCCACTGGAAAACCAACGGAGCCAGATTGAAATTTAATCATAAGTATGGGTTTGGGTTGTTGAATGCGGTAGAATTGATAAACGCAGCAAAGAAATGGAAGACAGTTCCAAAACAAGTCAGATGTGAAATAAAAGTGAAACTACCTTCAGATAAAAGAAAGCGAGCCATCAGAAGAGCCGACATCAGTTCATTTAACGTCCTTAGCAACTCCTGCAAGGGAACTCCAAACTTTGTCAAGAAACTTGAACACGTTCAAGCAGTAATTAATCTAAGGCATCGTAAACGCGGTGCTCTTAGCATTGATATCAAATCGCCAAGTAAAACTGTTAGTAGATTGCTTGCCGTAAGACCACTGGATAAATCAATGGTGGGTGTTAAAGATTGGCCATTTATGTCTGTTCACTTTTGGGGAGAGGATCCAACAGGGGAATGGGAACTAACCATCCGGGATAATTCCCAAGTGCATCGCTTGAACAAACATATCTTCTCCAATAACCTTGAAGATAGCGAGTTAAACGTTAGGGACGAGCCAAATTACGATTCTGCAAACATGATCGACGATAACGCAGCCCTTGACGACGAATCATTTGAGATTCCAAGACCATTCCGACATGAAATTGAACTGGACGACGAAAGCGAAGACGTGGGGAGACAAGAATTGGCTAGAGAAGAAGACGAAGAAAAGTTAAATGTATTCGATGTTCGAAGTAATGTTTATGGCGCTCTCGATTCTTGGAGTTTAGTTCTATATGGTACAGGAGAATAAGCACAACTCTTATATTAGACAATTCATTCGGGTTCTAATTTAATTTTAAAATACAAAATAAACTACGAATTGACTTTGAAGTAATGTTTCAAGGCCGACAATGAGGACTTGACGGGATTTCAAAGTCCCGTCAAGTCCGAATTGGAGGCCTTTGAACGACTTCTCAAACTCATTAATTATTCGGGAGGAATCTGAGAAACTTAAAGCCGGGGACGGTTTTGAATTCAGTAGGGAAGAGTTGGGGGGTGAAGTTAGAAATGTTAAAGTTGAAATTGCATTATTTTGAACATGCGCAAGTTGTAATACTTTTAGCTTTCAACGTCCCACATGGAACAGGTAAGATTGATTTGAGAAGTAAAGAGGCATTAATTTGCAAGTTTGCTCAGCTCCGGGATTTATGGGGGTACTATAAAAGTCTCGTATGACATTAGTAGCCTTCTTAATCCTGGTTCCACGGTGCAACTGCTGTCCCCCGGGATTCTGCATTGTACCTTGAATTTTTCAAGCTGCTGGACGGAATTAATTTTATTCCAGTCCTAGGACTGCATGAAAATTAATTCAGTCTAGCAGCTTTAAAATATTACTTCAAGGTACAAGAAACAGATCTTCACGTGGTAAGGCACGTGGTACAAATTACGAGCACCGATTGGCTAAGTACCTCTTGAATTATTCATGAGTTTGAGAATAGCAATTATTTATGGACTTCTTATTGGTATTCTAAGATAATTGTAAATAAGAATAGGCCTTTCACAAGGGGAGCGGTAAAAGTGGCTGCTCCCGGCTTACTCTCCCCCCCGCACAAATGTTCTATCAGGACCACAGGGGGCCCATCCGTTGCATTTGTGGCTTGATTTTCGGAAAAAAATCCTTTTGGGATACCTGTGGTAACATTTGGGGTGGCCTGAGGCGAGTAGTTTCATGTACTGGAAGTACTAGGCCGCGCGTTCGCGGTGGAATGGGAGCGAGCGAGTGAGTAAATTTTCCCTATCTCGCTTTCGCGCGCTTTTCTACCACAGGGTTCCCACCTAAAACACACAATTGCCGGCTCCCATTCCACCGCGAAAGCGCAGCCTAGTACTTCCAGTACATGAAACTGCTCGCCTCAGGCCACCCCAAATGTTACCACAGGTATCCCAAAAGGAAAATTTTCCGAAAATCAAGCCACAAATGCAATGGGTGGGCCCCCTGTGTCAGGACCTGCGAAACACGTTGCTACGGGCCTGCGTTCGTGAATATTTTGGGTAACACAAATTAAATTTAAATAAATTTAAATAAAAATTAATTGATGAAATAAAAATTCATCTAATTAAAAATTCATTTAATTAATTAATTCCAAAATTAATTAGTTAATAAAATTTACAAATTAATTAACCACTGAATTACTGAATTATATGTAAAATTAATTAATGAATTACAAGTTCATATCAAATTAATTAATTTACTACAAATTAACCAATTAATTACTGAATTCAAAATCAAATTAATTAATGAATTACAATTTTAATTAATGAATTATCTTGTAGCCAGAAATATGAAACTGACATGCGCAGTATGTATACTGTCTGATCAAAACATGGCGTCAGCAAGCATAAAAGCAATGTATGGAGTAAAAATTAGAAGCTCAGAAAACTTGGAAGTAAATATACGTAACTCGAAGTCCTCGCTCTTCTTTACTAAATGTTAGTGTAGAGACCTTAATTCAATTGAGCACGGATTTTATACCGAATTATTTTGTTCATCGTGCGGTTTTAGGTATTTTGAAAGACCACTTTTGCATGAAAGACTCCATATTGGTCTTCGAAACGTAAGGGAGAATGGGCTCTTTCTGTGTTATCCTGTTTTTCCTTCGATTCGAATTCATCGGTCCTCACTCTTGTCTTGACTGGCATAGACGATTCAAAACAGCATAAACAATAAGGAATATCTATTAAATCCAACACGGTTTTTCACTTCAAAAATAAGCTCAGCTTGTTCCGGTTCCATATTTCTGGTTATGTACACTTTAGTAGACTGTTTGGGGTTTACTTTCACTTAATTGTTTTCATTCTAGTTTTATCTAATCAATTTTATCATCATAAATACCTCGTTATATTTTGTTAATATATCCCTACTGTATCGTACTTTTATTGTAAGTGTTCCTCAATCAGATGATGATGATGATGATCATAAAATAGATGATGATGATGAAGAAGATGATAAAATAGATGCTATTCGTTCTTCCCTTATATTTTTTTCAGTTTCATTTTGACGCCTGAGAAGATATATACGTTAACATGCATATAGATGAGACAATGAATTCTGTTCCTAAAGAGGACTACATTTGAAAAGCATTGCGTTCAAAAGAATAAAGGTCTATTTTTCAAATCAATACCGATATTTTTTTTCTTGAAGATACTCATAGGACTGATAGCACTGACAGTAAATATAAAAATCTTATTTATGTCGACTGGTCTGTCAGTCAATGCTTGTATGGGAGGCTACTACAAGAATGTCTGAAAAATTAAATTATAGCTTAAATAAATACTTTATTATAATATACGCACGCTCTGATTGGCTAAAAACCTTTGTTTTACCAAGTTATATAACATAGAAAACCTATGTTTTATCGATTTAAATTGCTTGTTTTGGTCATAAAGTTGCAAAGAAACTCGCCTTTTAAGTTAAAATGTCGCGAAAAATGTTTGTTATCTGATTAAGATTGTATTGCTCCAAAAACAAATATAAAAACAATCGTAAAATTTAAGAATAATCGTTTTTTGAGCTTTTGTATCTCGAAGAAATGTTAAATGCACTCGCCTACGGCTCGTGCTTTTAAATATTTCTCTCGTGTTTTCAAATGTCCGTCGTGTTTTCTCACAGTATAAAACATGGCTTAGCCTTCTTTATTTGTTAATTGAAATATGTCCAGTTCGCCGGTCTTTCAATACCACACTGATGTAGAACTTAAAAGAGCTTGTTTAAACTTGAGCCCCTCCCAGGGAGGATACGTGTTCCTTTGATCTCTTAATCTTTTTTGATTTTATTTCTTGTTCCCTATAAATAGAACCACTTGTTCCCAAAATGTTTTCAGCTTGTGCCTCCCTTAACTTATTCCGTTTTTTTTTTTTTTTTTTTGCGCCGTTCCCTTGACCCCCCCCCTCCCAAATGTTTGTCATTGTTCTCCACATTTCAGTGGCGTAGTGAGACGCCGAATTTTGGGGGGCAGGCTCAAAATTTTTGGGGAACAACTGCCCAAAGATGGTAAAAAAGGCCTAATTCTGGCAATAAATGAAAAAATGGGGGGAGGGGCGGCCGCCCTCACCCCTTTGCTATGCCACTGCCATATTTCAAATTAGTAAGACAAAATAATTTCAAGTTATTAATACAAAAATCATTATTTTCAATAAAGCAGGTAGACGATTAACCAATTATACGTTTCATACGTTTCATTACAACGAGAGTATTCTGGAAAATGTCAGGCTGTATAAGTACCTAGGTATCACTTTCAGCGCTTTTGGCAACTTCGCTGTCGCTAAACCGGAGCTTAAGAAGTCTGCCCTAAAGCACTTTTCTCGGAAATGGCCAATTATCTACTTTCTTATAGACCATTATGCTTTGCGCCTTTGGGGTAACCAGTAGAATGGGTAACTCACAACCGTCTGAACAAACACTGATTGGATGAAGAAACAAAAGAATAATGGAGCAAGAGAATCGAATCAGCCATGTATAACAAGGACAAAATTGAAAATTTTTCTACATTTAATTATAAACTTGTTCAAATTCATTTTATCCTGTTTTTGGTAAATTCTGATGAATTTTAAGCATTGTTAACTGGTTTTGTGAGCTAATGCACCAAACTAATTTTGGTCATAATAGCATACATTTCATTCTACTGGTTAACCCAAAGCGCAAACCATTATGATCTACAAGGGTGGATCAGGGGGAGGGTCGGGGGTGTCGTGACCCCCCTTTCAACTCGTTTTCCCCCCTTATTCCTTCTTGTTCTTATGACGACAAAAATAACGTCCCCTGTTGTAAGTAGGTTTTGGACCCCTCTCTTTCAAATATTCTTTTGGAACCCCCCTCTTCAAAAATCCTGAATCCGCCCTTGGTCTCAACTACTTGCTATGTAGGTTTTCATTATCATAATCATGTATCATTTACCTTACATTTACATTTATATTAGTGATTTATATTGTATTTCTAGTAGTTTCTTGGCAATTTGACGGCGTTTTGAGTTGTTTAGGATAATTTTTATGTCTACCTTCAAAGGCGGAGCCGTGGGGAATGGGGGGGTCTCTAGGCCTCCACTTTAGAAATGTTGTTGACTCAGCCCTCAACTTTTTGGGCATTTTAAAAATCTAACAAACTTTCATCTCTCTTTCTTTTATAACAAAAAGCAAATTGACTGTTGGGCCAATGCCGGTCTAAATTATTTAATTGAAAGAAGGGGCTGATAATAATGCAATTGTATTTGCTGAAATACTCAAAATTTTGCCTTGATACACGAGGGTTGTCCAATACTCCGACAAATTTATGCATAGCATTGTATTGTATTATATCCACATAACAATAGATTAACAATACAATACAATTGAGAACGACGCAATACAATAGAATGAAGTACAATGTGCTATGCATATATTTGTGGGAGTATTGGACAAGTTAGAGAAATTCAGTCGAATCTTGAAGAATATGGTCAACTTCCAGATTTGATCACTTGCCACAAGTATGAACTTTATTGTATTGGTGTCCAAATTCCCCCACGAGAGTACTCTTGCCCGTTTAGGGTAGGATGTACCGCTGAGCCCTCTGAACTTGACTCTGTTCCAGAGTAGAATCGCTGAAAACACAACCCTGTTCGGCGGCACGTACCCGTATAGCGAATATATGGAAGTACCCCCCCGGGCCAAATTCTTGATTTTATGAAATTTCTGACTTTTGAAGAACTGCTGAGCTTGAAGTGTGCTGGTTTTGTACTCCTGAAAATTGTATTTATTAAACCAAATTTTGCAAATGTTAAATTCAACTTTGCTCCCCCCACCCAATTTGTAATATTTTACTTCATGCCCCCCCTTGGTACATCTTCCCACCTAACAATATGACCGCCTGCCAACAAGGGTTGGCTTCATAGCTCAGTTGGTAGAGCACCGCACCGGCATCGCGGAGGTCATGGGTTCGAATCCCGTTGAAGCC
>JANTNT010220160.1:0-15227 GCA_024752375.1 Entacmaea quadricolor
TAGAGAGCGACGCCATGTTGATTCAACTCGCGTTTGTTTAGAACCCAAAATTTTCGTCGCTAAGCAACGTGACGTCATCACTTGGGGACTCTATAGATAATGACATCTTATTTAACTTGACGACCGTACATACAGCTCATCTGCATGTACCTATTTCAAAATAGAGCTTATCTTTGAATATGTTGCATACATACATTGTGAATGAGTGCATAAACCAAAATGTTATGCATATCAAATTCCATTATTTGCCATGCCTAAAATATACTAAGCATTAATATTTGACTGAACGATAGACTTATTCTTATCACCATTTTCTATTTAGTACTATATTTTTTCAGCATGCTGAAAGTTAAATATTCAATATCTGTTGCTTTAGACACAACCATATCCATGAGCTCAGTGGTAAAGTCAGTTGCCAAACTTAATCTCACCAACACATGTAGTTTTCCAAGGCAGTGTACAAAAGTTCTTCTTGTTGGGGAGTTAAAGCTGGCAGTTTTAGGTCGCGGCTGTTTGTTTTCCTTCTAGGACTGCTCTCTCCTAATACAGCCATAATGCCCATTATAGTTTCTAGGTTTTCCACTTCTCCAAGAAGAAAACTGTCAGAACTGCACTTCCTTTTATGCTAATCACAACAGGTGTGACCAGGGCTTCCTTTTGTTCGGGCATAGTTTTTTCCCTTAAACAAATACTCACCCTGTGTCATTTGGCTTTTAGCATTTGAGATTTCATAGCTGTTATAATACACCAACAGCTTTTCCAGGCAATCCATCCCTAGCACATCTTCCAGCTTCCTGGAAGTACACTTTTACTAATGCCCAGCCATTCCCTACCCAAGGCAGCATTTCTGCCAGTCTATCTTTCTTGTATGTGGCCAAGTAAGTGATCTAATCTCCATCTAGGCTATATCCCTGCAAATGCCCCATGTTTCCCGGATAGTCAGGAGCAGGGGATTTCACTGACTAGTGCATACGCCTGTCAGTGTCTTGCCACAACAAGGGACGTGTTGAGGCAGAGAAAGGCTATTGAAAGTAAAAGGTTGACCAAAGCTGAGAACCTCCCCTTTACTAAGCATGATTTCCTGACAATTGGGTTTATTGAAATTTTATATTATTTACCTCAACAGGTTCTAAAGTATGGATGACATTTGAGGAATATTGTATATAAATATGCCAAAAATATTCATAATAAATGTTTACAGTGTCAATAGCCCCTGGGTATATCCATTGCTCCAGTTGAGACATGGAAAAATGCATTGATAGGTGTACTAACCAACTACATAGTCAATCTATTTTCCACCTAGATTGATCTCTACTGATATAACTATCACTGTTTTATTGAGTAAGTACTGTTTTACAATTTATAATTTCAAAAAGCAATGTAGGACAGTATTTCCTATAAACAAGACTAGTAATAATAAAGGCTCGAATTAAAACAGTTTAGATAAAGCACAATATGCATCATTTTAATTTTATTATTGCATATACAGCACTTCTAAATCAAAATTCCTTAATTCTTTTAGAAAAAAATTAAGCTTAAATCAAAAGTTAATAGTTGTTTGTGTTAACAATAAGCTTAAGCTTAAATTATATAGGAACTTGAATCACATATCTAAGCTTATAAAATGAATCTAAATTATTATGTATTGGCAGAAATCGTAATGTCTTTCCTGAACCGTACTCCAACCATAGTTGATCCGCCTGAATTTCACGAGCTACTGAAATGGCCAAAACCACCACATCTGTGTCATTACTTTTGATTATTATTCGTCGATGGCCAGTCAGTCGTGCATCAAGAGCATGTAGCATTAAGCGAGTGTCGGCCTCTTCATGAGAACAGGGTGCCAAGGTTGTTCATATTCACTTTTTGGGATGAAGATAACATATCTTGACCATACGTAGAATAAACTTAACAGCCATCAGGGATTGTAAGTTTAATAATAATAATGTCTTTATTTGCTCATTAATATTTAGATTATACATAAGTAATAATTTAAAAAGAAAACAATATAAATAGAAAAGAGGAAGATTTTATATGCTAATTTTTTTTGTCTAAATTAGAGCTTGAGGGCTAATTTAACCGTTAGGTTTTCAAGTTAGCCCCTGCCTAAAATATCAAAACACAAAGAATTAAATTTCACAACTCACATTTTGCACTAATGTATAGACTCTGAGAAATAAAGAAACAAGTTGGTACTCAGCGTCTGACTCAGAAAAAGTTATAAGCTCACTTTTTGTTATTTTAATTATTTCAAAGCAATAAAAATAGTTCTTATGCTTACTTTGTTTTCGTCCACTCGAAGGAAGCCTTTTGAAGGTATGAGTGTAAGTGGGAGAACTTTTCTACGTTGGCCAGAACCACGTTTCTCTCTTGTTGAACTTTTCAACGAGCCACTTCTATAATCGTCCCATACAAGATCAACCCTTCTTGCTGCTTCAAGTTGTTTCAGAATGTAAGGAGCAAATACAGTAGCAAAGTATTCTTCAAACGTCCTTGATGTCTTGACTGGAAACATCTGGACAATGACGGCTCTGTCGAGGATAACTGCGTCCACATATGGCTTTTCCAGGATCTCCATTGCTTCATTCGTTAAACATTTTATTAGGTCTGCTTTTTGTCCACCTCTAAGCTTTCCATTCTGGGCTGTTGATGGAGGCCATGGTTGGTTCTCATATGTGAAGAAATCTTCCAGATCACCATCGCGGTACTGACAAGCAATATACAACTTTGCAAATATTGCGCAGTATTGCTTTAACTCTTTGACTTCGGCTTTGTGTTTAGAAACGGTTTTCTTCGTCTGGGTACTTAGAATGTGAAGATTATTCTTTTTTGGAGGCTCTATTTATAGCCTTGCTTCTCTCAGTGAATCTTTCTTTCGTGAATTTTTGAAATTGATCGTCTCCGATCTTTGTCACATCTTGTAAACTCTTAACAACGGTAGGGTCCTTGACGTCTTTCGTGTGGATGGCCATAAGTTCCTCACTTTCTTCTAAGAACGGATTCCCACTTTCTTCAAATGATGATACCAAACTTTTGACGTCTTTCAGAAATGTACTTTGTACAGCAGGTGTTTGCTCGTGATGTCGTAGATCTTTATTACTTGTTGAGATATCTTCAAACTCTTTAAGCATTCTTGACAACTCAGGTACTGCCGCCATCCATCTGCGCAAGGCTGCGGGACTTTCTGTGAGGCCGACTTGCACCACCTTCTTTCACTAATGCATTGACTCGCTCGTGAGCGTGGTCAAGAGTAATGGAGGAAAACACTTTTTGGGTCTTGTGAACCACAAAGGAGCCTTTTGTGAACTCGCTATGGATGCTTGGATATCTTTTTGGCGATTCTAGCATATCACGTAGATGGACTGAAAGCCACCTGGCATAGGTCTGGTTGTCTAAAGCAAACACCCATGGTAAAAGCGATTTAATAGCTTGAATGTACAAATCAAAGTCGCCTGACTATGACCTACAACAATACAACAAAATCTATTACATTCTTGTCCACAAATATTAAAAAAAAAAAAAAAAAAATGAAAATCGTAAAATTAAGAGCAATGGCGTACAGACAATCATATAGACAATTGCCCGAAACCACGGTTTACTGATATTAAATTAGACTAGTTATAGTTGGAGTAAATGCATACACAAATAACACTACACATACCTTACAAGTTTTAGACAAGTCAGCTTTAAGTCAAATACTCTGGACCAGTACAAAAACTGCGGACTCTTGCTGTCCCTTTCATTCTTCCACTCTTGAAATGACTTCATTGCTCTTCATTGGCGGTCACGTTGGATTTTAAGACATCTCTTCCTCATCAGAATGTACAAGCATGCCGCAGTTCCCTGATGTGCACGTCTGGTACGGGTTACATGTTTGGCTGTAAGAAATGAATCAGCAACTCCTTGGGAAGCCACTCCACTGTTACAAATCATCTCAGCCCAACCACTGCCAGTCAGCCATTTTCCAAGCACTTTAAGGGCATCCATTTCAATATGTAGACCTTCAAGCATAAAAACAAAGTTATCCTCACTGTACGCACCACCACGTGTCCACTGAATTTGCTTAGCTAGGGCAAATAAAGGTTGGTCTAAGGCGATTACCGGAATCTGGTTTGGGTTGACTTGATTACTTTTTTTGAATGTTCTATCATTGCCAGGGAATAAGCTTTTTCTGTGAACATTGGTAGCAGTGAAACAATGGCTGGTGTATGGTGTGGTATCGGAGATTTTCAATCGTGGTATGCAGCCCAGGAAACTGAGTCTTCATTTTCAAGTTCCTCTTTTGCAAGTAGCTCACTGACGATCTTTAACCAATCAACTTCGGTTTCACTTTCTTTACTTGCATATACAAGCTCTCTTAAGGTTTTTGGGGCAAAATAGTTGCTTGGCGGTTCTATCACTGGTTGTACGTCGGTGTAGAAAGATGGCAGTCTGGAGACGCTTTTAGAAGAACTTGAACTTGTTGGATCTATCCTGTCAACATGTCTTTCGCATCCTTTTTCATCATCTGTTGGGTGCTGTGCTAATGAAATTGCTGTAACATGGAAGGAGCCTTGTGCAGTAGTGGAACTAGTATTATGGTCGATATTTTCTACAGCGGCGGTGGTAAATAATTCTTTCCTCAGCTTTGTAGGACAAACCACTCCATCGCTTAGGGCATTCTTCTTGTATTCATAACCTGGGCCTTTAAGTTCCTTTCACTTTTTCACATTCCATATTTTTTACATAATTTTGTAAAATTAGTTTTGTTTTATTCTGATGAAGACCAAAGGGTCAAAACGTTATTAAAGTATTTTCTGTGGACAGCAAGTTGCTGTTGCTCCTTTTTTCACTATTCAACATATAGATTACTCGTTAGCCATTTGGCCTCACCTTTCGTCTTAAGATAAACCTAAAATTAACGATATCATTCATTTTCCTAAGATCTGAAACTACTAACGCCGTTATTCACAAATCTAATCGATTATTATTTTTTTCCCTCTTCATTACAGCTTTTAAGTGACAGAAATTGTTTCGTTCGAAAAACATGCTTCGATAATATCGATTAGAAGAAAACGTGATTACTTCAACACCATTAATGCTCGGCCATTTTTCAAAAATCAGAATTAATCTTTTTTTTTTTACGTATCAAAACTTAACCTTTCAAAGACTTTTGTTTCGTTAGCGATGTTTAATTAACTGTGTTTCGGCGTTACATTTACTAATTGTTTTTTGTTTCGTTTGCTCTAGTGTGATCAACAGAGAAGAGTCTGAATCAGAAGGCAGTCCAGCGTTCGATGGCTTAACTTTGAGTCCACAACAGGCCTGAAACAGACCTCTGGAGCCCAGGATACCTCAATACTTTTCTATAACAAGATCCCTGCTTTCACTCAGCAATTTTATCAATAAAAGTCTTCATCTCTTGAATTTCTTACATTATAAATATTTTAATCTGCCTAGACTAGCTACAGCTATATGCAGGTTAAAAATGTATACTGTACTTTTTGTAAATAAATAAAGACATTTATACATTTATAAATTATACATTTATAGGATACCGAATTGTGAAGTACAATGAGATGTATGTACCTATAAAAGTACCCATTATTATAATATGAGATTAAAAATTTCACACCCTAAAAGATGACAAGCATCATCAATACTTTTATACAGGATCCCATGTCCAGCGTTTTTGTTTGCTTTATTTCTTTATGCAAACCCGTAAAATCAGTGTCTAAAGAGTACATGCTATAAATAAAACCCATAAGACAAAGTATTGGTGCTTTAAGTGATCACGTGACTGCTCACATGATTTTTAAATGCAAATTATTACCAGACCTTTGAATAAATACTATATAATACGATTAAAACACACGAATTTTTGTCATATATCCCTATCACAGTTATCTTTCTTCATTTTCTTTAGGTTTTTTTATAAAGCTTATATAACTGAAATCTCGTCTTGCTAACGGACTTTAACAAATGACCTTTTCTGGAACTATTAGTTTAAACATGAAAACGAGGCTAACCTTTTTAACTGTTTTTCTGTGATTTTCGCGTTAATTATTTGCTGTAAATATTTTAGATAACTTTTCTTAATTTATTTTTCTTTTCTATTCTATGACTTTATTAACAGAATCTATAGTTAGTAGAATAATTTCGATAGATATATTATGGTATGTCATCACATTATCTCGAATATTGGTTGGAGGTTTTTTATAACATAAGATATCACAAAACTAAACATAATTAACGCTATAGAAACCTATAATGCTATAAACAAAAACGATTAACCTCGAGAATGGCATTATAGGAAAATCCGTAGTCACTAAATTTACATTCATAACTCAAACAACCACCTTATTACATGCATAATAATATTTCTATGACATTTCTATTTTTTGCATCAACCTGCATGTCACGTGGACAAACTAAAACATCTGGAACATAGATAGATCAAGTTTAATTGGTTAGAATCCATAGGAGACTACTTAACAGTCTCCGCTATGGTGAATTTTGAACCAGTTGACCATTTAATACAAAAGGCCTTGCACAAGCTTAAGGTTTAATATATTGAGGGATTAGTGTCACTATAATTCATTGTCACTTTCATCAGACTCATCATTGCCGAGATAAGCTGCAGCACTGCACAAATTCCCACACGATTCGTCTGCCATGCAATCGCAAGCCTCGGTGCAGGATCTTTTGTCATTAAGACGGGCTTCAAAGTTCCATCTGCAATCTCCCATCCCTGGTCCTCTGGAGAAAGAAGGTCTTGCAAAGGAGTAAGAGAGCATCTCCATATGTAGGTTTGGTAATTTGCAAAATGATTCAGTTTTCAAAATATAAGCAACAAAAGGATATACAGAGATTTTACATCGTTAACACGTTTTATAAAAATATGGTAAACAGATGAAAATTTGAATAAAAAAATTAACTTCCGGTTAATGCACGGTTAACACTTCCGGTTTGATAATAATTAGCTCTATCCGATTTTTAAGTATTCTTTTTCTGCTTCTAATGATAAGCAAACATGAACAATTATTATTTTAAACAATTACATTGCAAAATATCCAATTTTGAACGGTTAACATGACACTTTTATAACATTTCCAACGTTCAACAGCGGCAAACACCAAATTTCAAAAAAAAAAAGTTTTTTCTCTTAATTTTTTATAGAATACAACCGTTAACCATTGTTGTTGTTAGAATATTTGGAGTATGTTGTCAATGTTGCAGATTTAAAGCCACCCAAAACATGGCAAAAAGCTTTGTCTCTATATCACCAATTACAGCAATATGCTACTTATGGAGAACCAGGCAATGTAACAGTCACCAAATTATTGAAAATGACCAAAACATCTACTTATTTAGTTTTTAGGAAGAGTACTTTGTTGCTTCTGACCCCAGGAGCGGGTGGTAGCAATTGAATTATAGTTGAAACGCACCTGTATTCCCAACTTTACAATTTTATTTCTTTTAATAATCTGTTCATGTTGTCACATTTTTATTTCTTTTGTTACTTGATCAACGACCAGCATCATTGAGCCTCGGTAGATGGCGGTTTTCTAAATAAAATGACATAACACACCGATCCCACTTTCATTGTTCTACCTCCCTAGTTACTCTTGCTATGTCTTTCAAGCTGAAATGTATTCTTGATGTACATAGTGGAGCAGAAACCGATTGCTGAAAACTGTAAATGTCTGTCTTAAAATAAATGCATTCTAAAGGTACATTAAAAAAAAAAAAGGAAAACTGAAAAAGTTTGTTGGTCAGACATTTCATATCTCACTGGGAAAACAACCCATTGCTTGGTGGTCACTCAAGCAAAGCAAGCTGGGGATTGGTGTATTTCTTTCTAAATCAGTTACTTAAACTGCTATAAAATTGGGATTTGCTACCGAAACAAAATTAAACAACTACAAAGCTTTCCCGCACCATGTGCTTGGCCGCTACCTTCTCATGTGATCGTCACGTGACGTACTTTCCTTATGTCATCATACCTATGGTAGTCACATACTTGCTTAATTTACCCACTTTCTCCTGTCCACTTTCCATAAGGAGGAAATATTTTTCACTATCGTAACAGTTTGTGTGGAAAGCACGCCAATTTTCAACACTGCCTTTTGTAGGATGACATTGTAAGGGGCTGTTTTTGAAATAGTCAAAACCTCTTTTTTTCCTCGCTTTGGTTTGCCTTGCCAGAGAGGGATCGTAAGTATGGTGGCACAAACGACATTTTGCAATACTCGTTACTTCGTTAATACTCGTTACTTCGTTAAATACTTCGTTAACTTGAATTCGCTTTCTGTAAACCTCCCATTGTTCAATAATGGGAAGATGTTCACATACACACCCCTTGGAACAACATTATTTATCAAGAACCCTTTGTCTACTTGAATGAGATCACCCGCAACAAAAGTGTGTAATATACCTGACTTTTGAACGATTACTTTGTCAGATACTGAGCCAGAGAAGCATTGGGTGCGACACCAACTATAATCTTAGATGAATTCATACCCCTTTATGAGACCTGTTTCCACATTGATTACCTTGAAACTCATATTTTTGCAAGTGTAGCTTCGTTTTAAGTAGCTTTGTTTTGCTTTTAACTCGGAAAAATCTGTCTTTAACGTGCCAAGCTCTGCTTGAAGAATAAGGTTTTCCGTCTTCAGTGTTGTTAGTGAAGACTGCAACTCGTCAAGACTGACCTCACGAACCTGAGCATTCTTGACTTTTGCTTCATATTCTGCACGATTCTGTTCAACAGTCATTGTCAGAGGAGCTTGAGTACGTGTTTTTTCCTTTTAGAAGTATTTTTGTCAGTCATCCACTATATGAATTAATTCCTAGATTTAATTGTTCTAATTATAATCTTAAAATCTATAAACACTGAACGTTATGAAGATGCCTTTAAGAATCGTTTAGCTTTTAAGTATGAATTAGGGCTGTAGATAGTTAATTAGTTTTTAATAACATTTTATTTATATGTAACTTTCATTTTATATTCTTATTGTAAGTGTAAATATGTATTTTATTTATGCAATAAATAGGTCGTATTCTGTACCTCAAAAATATGCTTAGAAAATGATTTTCGTTCCCCAGGTGCTAGAACTAATATGAAACTACATAAACCTAAATTTTTTTACTTACTGAATACGAATTTGCTTGTTGTCATCTCCAAAAACCTGTAGTTTTTTTCATAAAAGCCTTCGAAAGTTCGATATAATTTTTTCAAAAAATCCCCATCCCCCATCTTGTTTTTGTGCATGACCGCTGACCTAATCGGCTCACATTTGGAAAATTTGCAGCTAAAAGTTTGTTATACACACTGATTATTAAGGTACACGCCGTAACTAATAACAGTCAAGTTAATAAGATATTAGAACCTCTTCTAGGTTATAAATATTACTTATAGGAATGGCACAAATAAATTGGTTACAATCAAATCAATAAGAATAAAAAAAAGATGACACATAATTGAATGTATTGGAAGAATATGAATTGAATATATACCTGGGGTGAAAGAAAAATTATCGTGATACACAAAACTTTGAAAGAAAGATGTATATTACACCATCTGCCCACCGCATTTTTTCTGAAGTTGGCGAAATGATAGAATAAAATGAAAAGTTAATCACTGACGAGGACTATCATTTCGTATTTACAAGGCCAAATTTTTTTATTGGTTCCAGTGGATCTGTATGGGCAAGTAAAACAGTGAACTTGAGGTACTTGTATCCTAACATTTTCGAATTGCAAGGAAAAAATCTGCCTTTTCGTCTGCATTTCGTTCTATATGTGCTCAACTTCACGATTCCGTATTCTTATATAATGACATGTGTGAACCTGGGGATTTCAGTCGTGCAAAACCCGGAGCTCATGAGAATCCCATACATGCTATGAACAGAAAAGGCTTGGTAGATTACATACAAGAATTGATAAAGCCTTTATCTTGGGAAATAACTTTGAGCAGCTCAACGAGAGCGAGAAAACAGTTTTTGCAAATAGAGTGCAATCTTTAGTAGACAACATCTTTCAAAATGTTAAGAATGCCTAATATATTTTAGAAAGTCTGAGCAAGTAGTCCACAGAGTTCATATGTGAGATCCAAGATCTACAACAAGGGTGTTAGAAATTGCTTCAAAGACTGAATGAATTTGAGCTTCGAGTGGTGAATCCAAGGTGGTGTGATTTAACTGACCCAGGACCAGAAGTAGGTGTGTCTAATCTGGAAATCAGATTTCGAGATGCTGAGTTATCAACGATTTTGAACTCTGACTACCGCATCAGGGTTCATAGAGCACGAAAAGACAGTGGCCAAGGAGAAGCAAAAAGAACAAATTCAGCAGTAGGAGATGCAGTTATTAACGGTGGATCAATAAAATGGGAATATTTTCCAAGATTCCATGACAAATCAGACAAAGAAATTGAGAAGTTGACACTGAGAGACTATTAAAAACATGAAGATGAAAGAATTGAAAGAAACGCTTGGAGAGTTGCTAATGAAATAGCCTTACGCATTGATGATGCTCCCGTTTTGTCAGACTACATAAGGGCATTTGTAACTGAAAGGATATTGAGGCTTTCTTTTTTAACCCCCCAAACCAAGAAGAACAAATCTATGCTTGGTTGATATCCTCCTTCAACATTAAGGATGCCAAAGAATTAACCTATGAAGATGGTATATGCACGGCCTACTTTACGGACCACGAGACGTCAGCAAGTAGAGGAAAGACCTTCGTCCAGATGTGCAGACCAGTCTACAGATATCTGAAGGGATATCAGTTGGGTGTCAGGTAATTTTATGGACAATGGACAAGTCTTGAGTACAGGAACTTCGTTCTTGACAAGCAAGAGGGGAAGAAGGCAAAGAATAAAATTCGAAAGTCCCCTGTCGCAACGTGTACTCATAAGGGTACACGTTTCGACAGGCACTTTTAGAAGCAACATGTGAAGAAGGGCTCTAAAGAGTATGTAACACTTCAAATTCAGCAAGGGCATATATAAAGATTTCTTACGGTTTCTCTCTCTCCCCCCCAGTTACAAGGCCTTGATGCAAAATCTCAGGGCTTGCGAGATGATCGACAAGGCACTCTTTCAGCATAATAGTGAAAAGCATTCTCATTCTTTTCCTTCTTTTTCTAGAAATCCCAAAACCCGAACCGATTGTCACAGAGCTGAAAGAAAAGGAGGCGGCGGTTGTGGCAGCAGCGGTGAAACCACGAGGTGAGGCAAGATCTTTCCTAATGAAAAACATTTTTTTTTTAATTCTAAGTAATTTTTCTCTTTTTTTAAGAAATTGCAGTTGTTGAAAGCGACGTCGTCCCCAGCAAAAGGCGAAGGACAGACGTCGTTTTGATAGCGGAAGGAAGGGTGGAGGGTCGGAAAGTTAATCAGACAGCATTGGCTCTGTCTTTGGAAAGCCAACGCTGTCTCATTGAGAGGACGATATTGACGATGAGGACGGTGACGAGGAAAAAGAAAAGAAAGTAGAATTTCTTTCACCTGCGGATAAGCTTGGTGTAAGACATTCTACAGACTCAATGACTTAATGAATTTAAGAGATTTTTACAGACCCCTGATGGCGGTATGAAGGTATGAAAAATAGCACGTCCACAATAGATTATTTACATTCAATTCTTAATTTTTTACCCCCTCGTTTTTGATAAGCAGCCAGACAGACAAACGTTGTGGCACGCCAAGTCAGCACCCTGGCGTACTACCTATGCCATGGCACAGAGCTCACGCAGCTTTATTTCTATTGAATCTTTAAAAGTGATTAACAATTTGTTTTTATTCAGGCTTACCCAAGGGATATGCCCCAAGTACCATTCAGTGCTTGGAGGAGTACGGGAATTTCGTGCTTCGAACAAAAAATGGTTTAATATGCTGAACACGAAAGCCAAAGAAGTCCTCCAAGGTAAATACAAACATATGAAGCCTCCATTTAATGGTGACTTGATAGTTGTTCTTTACTTTTTTCAAAGACTTAAAAAACAGCCAACAAAAATGGAGAAAGGACAGACAAGTTAAGGTATGAATGATTTAAAATAAATACTAGATACGGTGCATTTGATAAAGATATATCTTGTTTATGTGATTGCAGAGAAACTGAAGATTTGTGGCTGATGCCCAAAAGCTATTTACACTAAAGGACAGGAATCTGGTCCTTAAGTCAAAGGTAGGTGAAACTCAGATGGTCGTGCAATTGTTTTTACTGCATCCCAACACTAAAACCTTTTCCTTCTTTATACGTAGCATGCCATGGATTGTGCAGCTCGCCTCAAGCATCTGTACTAGTGCTCTAGGGAAGACAAGCCGGTTAGTAAGAAATTTGAAGCGTTATGAAAATAAGACTAATTTTTGAATTCAATATTGTTTTCTTCTTCTTCTTCTTTTCTTTACAGATCCCACTATTGAACCGGAAGAAGGGAGACAGCTCCAAAGCTTCCTCATCTCCTGTCTTTTGATCCATAATGCAGGCCGTCCCTCGTTGATATCCTCCTATAATCTCAAGGCTGCTAACGAGATTACACCGGTGTTCTTCCTGGAAGAAAGGCAAGTGCTCTGTTTTGAGTATATATTTTGGTTTAGCATTTCACCTTACTCATCTTTTCCATTATTAGGTGTCCCCAACTGATATTAGAAAGATGTGGGTTACCAACATTCATGGGGAGGGGACCGAGGAGGAGAAGAGGGACTTCTCTTCTAAAATGGCTCACAGTGTCATGTACTACAATTCGTTTATCTTTTTTTAACTTTATTTCATTACCAGGACCGCAATCCTTTGGTACGATTTGACAGAGAAGAAAAAGTCTGCCACCAAAGGTCTAAAAATCGTGGAAGAACGGCTGAAAAGCGCCGACGACACCGCCGCGGACGGACAGGGCGAGTCTCCAGTCAAAAGTGCAAAGGTGGACAAAAAAACCAAGGTAAATTTAATATTTTGAAAACAGATTAAATTAAAGTAAATTATGATTAAAATAGATTGTTTGTTTATATGGTGAGAGTAACATGGGAGAAGGAGCACGAGGGTAGAATCATTGCGGCCTTCCGACAGGAGATCCGTTCAGAAGAAGAAGGACTGAAGAAGGCTGATATCGTGGCCAAGTACTACCACCGCCTCCCCGAACTCATCCGTCGACAGGACAACGCAAGGTGGCGAGAGCGCTGTTTCGACAAAGTAAGATCCTTGTGGAAGCGCTACTCGCCAGCCGGCAAACCCCCCTGTTCTTCAAGAAAAAAAAGGATTTAAATAGAAAGAATAAATAATATTGTAAGGGCCTAGCCTTATTTATGAAAAAATTTAGTTTTTTAAACGAACAAATATAATATGTGCAACCAGCTTCACGGCTTGCCGTTTCAGTCTTTAAATGTTTACTTATTCACTTATAACCTATGAAAATTAAGTGACTACGTTTGGTGTGTATGGACAAAAATGTACACAAATATCGTACCTCACATCTTTGGTTTACTAGTACTACTGATATGTTAACCACTACATGCTCTACGAAAAAAAAAGTAAACGAATCGGGCCTTTCAAGCTTCACATTTCTTCAGACTCCAAGCCAAAATTGTTCAACCTTTTGTTTACTCTAGCTTATACGTATGGGTTACCTTCATGAATTCCAACCACTGCTCTTTCGCTTATTAGCAAATCGATCTTTCTCGTAAATGTCCACTTCGTGATGTATGTGCGTCCTGTGGTGCTAGCGACCATTATACTTATTACTGTCTCTCTGATCCTATCCTTCCGCCGGCATACTCTGTCGATGACATTAGTCCTGAGTCCTTTTTCGTCCATCCTATGATTGCTGTTGTACGCCAACGCCGATGTCCTTCTTCTCCAGATGTTTCTCTTGATCCTGTCCTTGCTGATCCTGAACTTCCAGATCCTGCTTCTCTCGACTTTCCTGTTGAGTCTGATGAGACCGCTATGGTCTTTGAAGTTCCTTTTGTTTCTTCTCCTCTTTCTCCGAAGCCTACTCCGTCTCCAGTACTTTCGACTGTTTCTGATGTTTCCGTTACTGTACAAACTACGTCCACTGTTCCTTCTATTTCTCGTCCTGATTTGAACAAAGATCTTAAACAATCTATAAAACGTACTTTGGAACATTATGATAGGTATATTTCTCCGTATCGTTCTTGGGGTGAAGTTACGACTCCGGAATATAATTCTTCAGTGCCTTCTTCTCCTGTTTAACCTGCTATCAAACTAGATGAACTTTGAACTGTCTCTGTACTTTTCGTTACTTTATAAACATTTACAAAATCCATTATTGGACCAAAAAGTATTGTTGTTTGTGTGTGGAGTTTTCGATGGTTGTTTGTGATGTTTTATGTACGTCTTTGTGTTTGTGTTGGGGGGGGGGCGGACTCGCAATCCGGGCGTGCGGTCGGCGTCTCGTGTGAGACCCCTCCCGGTCAGTGACCACCATGCTGGCCTATTTCACACCCCGGGTCAGCTGGTGTGAGATAAAAACAAAAAGATCAAGTGTAGTATCTTTAGCGCCTTGGACGACTTTTCTACAGTGATCAGCAGGGTGCGGATGTTACGGCCATTTCGTCGCTAAAGTTCTGCATTTCTTGCCCAATCGGTCGGATAAGGCTCTTGTGGAACCCAATTGCCGGATATATACCGATGGGATAGACTTGAGCTTTGGGATAGACTTGAGGCTGATCGGATACGAGCATATTGTCGATAGTGGTTTAATCGTTCGTGTAGTTTGGTTCTGCCTAATGGTTTCTTACCCAGAGAAGTGATGGGGCGTTTGAAGAAAAGTATGTTGATAGATGAAGAGCCTGAATGGAAGTTTATAGAAACGAAGAACGGTATACAAGTGATTTTAGACTTTAAGAAAAAAGTACGAGCGCCTAAAAATAAGAGTGAAAGAGGAAAGAACGTAGTAGAAGAAGATATAAAGAATTTTTGAAGAAGAAGAAAGAGCTTGGAAAGAAGAATAAAAGTAGTGAGATTGAAATGGTTGAAGATCATCAAAGGCCTGTAGAAGAAGCTGATATGAGAGAAGAAGAGAAAGCAGATGTAGTGGAAGAGCAAGTTAGTGAACCAATTGAAGAAGAACAAGAAGATAAGGACTGTCAAGAGACTGTTCAGGAAGCTAAAGCTCCCAAAATAATGCACATGGTATATTGTACCGAGTTGGGGCTAAGAGTTCTGTAATTGAAAATGTTGTAAGTGCGATTAACGAAGTTAGGGCTCGATTTCAAGCTGCTCCTATAGA
>JANTNT010220271.1:0-15222 GCA_024752375.1 Entacmaea quadricolor
AATGCAATATTAAATTTCCAAACATACCTTTTGTCACTCCTATCCAAAGGGTTTAATGCACCGCCTCCGTTTACGTCTTTCAAATGTCGTTTGATTCCACAAACAGTTCCAAAGTACAAAGTACGACAGAGAATCTTTGCTTTGTCCTAACTGTCGCATTTCTTTAGAATTGCAATATGACTGCAATCATCATTGTCCGAAATGTCATTTGGTCAAAGGTACAGACACGCCTGTCACTTTGGATGAGTATTATGCTGCTGGTGGTCGTAAACCCTCTCCTTATAATTTGCTCACTCGTTATCATCAAATGATGACTTGTATTCTTGGTAATAAAGAACCTGATGATTTAACAATTCATTTAGATCCAATGAAAAGCGATTTGATAAAAAAAATTGTATGACTATTTAGTCAGTGCAGAATTTTTCGATAATGATCATCAAGAGCAAGTTTTAGAACTTCGTGGTATACTCAAAAAATTAAAGAGACCAGATCTGTACAATTTTGTACCTGGTCTCATTTGGAAATTGACAGGTCAGAAAAGACCGCCGCTGTCTAGAGAGATTAGAGATGAAGCTGAACAAATGTTTATTCGATTTTCACTTTCTGGAGAAAAAGTTTATTTACCTTATTTGATTTATAAGATTTTATCTCATTTGACTCCAGATCATTTTATTTTGGATTATATTTATTTAGAAAGTCCAAGTATTCAAAGAGTCAATGCTAAAAAAGTACAGAAGGTATTAGGAATAAATTGAACTGGGTTCATGTACATAAAGAATGTTAATGTCCCAAAAAGAATTCCTGGTTTTTCTTTTCTTTTTTTTTTTTTTGAATTTTTTAAACCGTTATTTCTAAGATAATAGGAATTGTTTTTTTAATTTTTCTGGAGCCCAAACTGTAAAATCTCCTCCTTCTTTGAAAGTGAGTTCTAAAATCATAGCTTCTCCTATGCTTGTTTGGGTTTCTCTAGTGTCCTTGATCCTGTAAATGCCCAAAGGAATATCGCGCCATTTCATAATATTTTCTTGTTTTCGTCAAACTGTTTGTCACTTGGGAATGCCATATATATAAAAAAAACTGTTTTTTTATTTTTATGTGACAGATTTTTTAATGTGTAGATTAAATCCGCCTGGGTATTTTTCTAGATGGATTTTTAATTTGTGAGTTTTTGGGCTAGTTCTTTTTTTGCTTCTTGATATATTTTTTTTCGGGATTCTTCGGATAAATCCTTGATAATTTCTTGTCTGTTTTTATCCCTTATTTCATTTTTAAGTTTGGTGTATTTTGTTTCTTCGGCCAAGAAGAGATTAAATTCTTTTTCGTCGATGACGTTATCTTTCAAAGCATTAGATACAAGATCACTAATGGTATTATTTTTTGATTTAGCTAACTGAATTGTTTTTTCATGTTTAGAGATTTTCTTATTTAATTTTTTAGTAGCTATGGCGCTAGCTGCTGAAACCAATGCTAAAATGCCACTGATGGATCCAAGGGGAATTGCTATGACGACTCCTGTTAGCGCAGTGCTGAGAGCTCCAGCCGATAAAAATCCACTTAAGGTACCACAAATTACTGATGTATTATAAAACACACTTCTGGCTCTAACATATTTTTTCCTTACTTCCTCGTAATGTTTTACTTGCTGTCCTAAATCAGAAAGGATGAGATTAATTTTATGTAGTCGGAAATTACTGGGATTTTTAAACTCATTAGTTCAGTGTGAGGGTACAGGTGGTGCCGGATGGTTCTAAAACATCCATATAGTAAAAAGTAAATCTTTTATATAGAACATGAGTTTTTATCAGTTAGGCGGTAATGATATGACTGCTGTGGAACCGAAATGTGACTGCGGAAAGAGATCATTGGTTGAAGTTTAAGAAATTATACCCTTACGCCGATTTTACTTCTTTTGAGCCTTACTCTAGTGGTATAAATATTAAATATGAAGGCATGGTGTATGATGTTTTTATAGATGAAATAGGTGGGAAAATTCATCATTATCGCGGAGAGGTTGGGCAGGCGATGAAAAAAGCTTTACGTGCTCATGAAGATGAATATGCCATTCAAGAAAAACCGCATTATTCACCCTCTGAATTAAAAACAAGAGCATGGTTAAAAAAACACCCCGATAAAGATTTTTTAGATTTTCTTGATAGTCCTAAAGGTAAGCAACTTTTTGGTTGGCCTTCTAATCTTCTTTTGAATAATCATAAATATCCTATTCCCGCTGTTCCTTGGTCTAAAGAAACAGAATCTGTGAATTTAACAGAATTAGACATTTCTGTTGCTCCTGGAAACGTGTTTAAAATAAAAGTTAGAGATATTTTTAATGATAGTGAACTTGTGTTTCATTCTGCTAGCAGTTCTAAAAAATGGTTATCTGGACCTAACGTGCATTATTGGACACAGCAGTTGAAATTTGCCGTTTGGTGTGCTACGTCAGGATGTGGTATTGGTTTAGATATGATTAAAAACTATCCTTCACTTTTTAAATTTCATGTGATATTTACTATTCGTCGAATACTTTTTGAAATGGAATGTCCTTTACCATCAGACTCTGCTTTTAATAAAACAAATAACAGTTATAAAAAATCTGTTTATCAAAAATTACTTAATGAGTTTGCTGTACAACACATAGATTTTAGGTTTAAGGATGGTGCTAATAATGGAATAGATGATGTGTACATTTATATTCCTAGGAAAGGAGGAACAATCAAAGCCAAAGATTATAATACGTATGCTTTTCCACCTCAATGGCCTGGAGGTTTTTATAAGTTTCACGATGAAGGATGTGAGCCTAAAATTGGAAATTGTATTTATTACGTTACTGATCCACGTACAAAGACTCAGTATAATTGGTTTATGTTACCAAAAGGTGAAGGTTTAACTAACGCCGGTCTTGCTAGATTAAATCGAAGCATTGAAGCTTTTGTTTATTGTGTCCTTGGGGCTCAAGTGAATACTCGATGGCCTATTATGGGAGCTTCTGGCGCCTCACAAGAAACACAACAAGAATTTCTTAAGAGAGAGTATTCAAAGATACCAACTCGCTGTTCAAGAAGCCAAAGTAAGATTAGACTTCGCCATCACACCTGGAACTTGGCTGCTACCTAGTAATTTGGTCATCAACACCACTTCTGTAGCCGGTTACAATAATAAATTACAACGGACAACCAAGGAAATGACATTTGGCGTAAATGATGTTAATTCAGATTTAAGATCATCATCAAACTTTTGTAGCGCCGAGTAAGAAGAAATTAGTTACAATGACTAAACCTAAACTAAAAAAAGAAGAAGAAGAAGTTATTAAACCCACACCAAAAAAAGAAGAACGGCCAGTTATTATTAAACCTAAGCCAAAAGAAGAAGAAGTTATTAAATCGGACAATGATCATATGCTACAAAAATTAGGGTTGACTGTGGCTGCTGGAGCTTTAGGTTATTACCTTGTAAAATAAGATTTCTTTATTTTATAAAGTGTTTGGAATAGAAAATCCCTATGTAGCAAGATTTTTGATGAGAAAGCAAAAATCAGTCATGGTTACCAAGAAGCAAGTTTTTCTGTACCAGTAACTTTGAAGGTGAAATGGACTGCAAAACAAACACTATTTTTACTGTGAATCCAACTACACTTTCTTTACACGCGCAATCATGTATGACAGTTATAACTTTTTATTAAAATATATGATGTCTACCATAGAAAATCCACATCTATTAAATATTGTAACAGACATAAAAATAATAATTAAGTCTGCAGTTGTTCCTGCAGAACAAAATTATGCCGGAGATAATACTTTCCATGATCTACAAGGTTTTTCATTGGATGTTTCTAAATTAAATGGTGATAGTATTGTTTTTGTAACTTTAGTTTGTGGTTCTATGCACGTTTCTTCTCATACTAGTCAATTAGTCCAATTTAGATTAGAAAATGTGACAAATGCCACTTCACATTCTACCCTAGAAACTATACATTTTTCCAATTCAGTGAATTTAGATGATAAAGATACCTTGCAATTAAAGTATTCTTTACCTAGAAATATTGCTTTTTATATAAATACTCCCACTTCTTTTAGACGAGGTGCGGTTTATTCACAATCGAGTATGGTTTTACTTTGTTCTTCGTCGTCGTAGCTCTTTCAAAAAGACCATGCCTAAAGACAAGAATCCAAATGTTGTTGCCTACGAATTTTAGAACTTCGCCACCTGTTTTCAAGATTAGCGACAGGACGCTACCCAACAATCCTGGAACTGCTGCGGCCGTTTTCTTTCCTAGGTTTTTTAATCCTTGGCCTATTTTTTTGACTCCATTTCCTGTAGCTTTCAACATGTCAATAATAACTTCCTATGGCCGCGGCAATTCCAACAGCAAAAGCTGTAGGAAGACCATATTTTAATAAAGCCTTTTTAATTTTTTCCTTTGTGGTTAGACCTAGTTTTGTTTCGACTTCTTCTAATTCACTTTTCCGCTCAGCTAATAAGGTTTGTACTCCTTCTAATTTTTCTTTGGCCATCTGCAATTCTTCTTGTGTCGTGTTTTGGTCGATAATAATTTTTTCTAACTCTTATTTTTGTATGACAAGATTGTCTATTTCTGCACTCAATCTTTGAATTTGTTTGACGGCAATGTTGACTTGATTTCGAAGTCCATCTCTTTCAAGACCAACCCCTTGAAGTTTCACTTTTAAATCTGTTAAATTTTTTTCGGCTCTTTCCCTTTCTCGGATGTCTCTTTCTCGTGACATTTCATTCATTTGCTTTTCAAAATCTTTACTTAGGTTTGTGGAGGTTTTACGAGCTTCTTTAACTTCATTTTCCCATTGTTTTAATTCGCGTTGTTTTTGTTGGCCATCGAGGATCTTTTTGCATAAATTTTTCCACGGCTTTATCAATGTCTTTATCTTGAAGAGAAGTCATTTCATATTCTTTGTATTTATAGGTTTTTGTTGAATTTTGAAGTGCTTTTTGAAATTCTATTTTTCTTTTAAAAAAATCTTCGTCTTCTTCTAATTCTTTAGAGTATCACTTTCTTGCGTTTTGTATTCTTCAAAAGTTTCTTCTAAGAGTTCTTCTTGTTGTCGTAAGTTCACTCCTAAAGCATCCATAATTCTTGACGGTAATCCTTTTCTTAGGGTTCTTTCTTTGGTAAAACGTCTGCACTTTAGGATTTTTATTTCCATCTATGAAGGACACTTCAATTCTTCCATTTGAATTTGACCTTTTTCCATTTTGAATTTGACAAATATTCTATTGAAATCTACATTTGAAAATATATTTTTAATTTCTTTTCGTATGTCTTCATCAAGTGATGATCTTGTTTTTTTCAGCCAATCGGGCTCTGGCGATTTTTCTTTTTCAACTTCCTTTTCAAGATGACTCACTGCGATTCTTGGTGTGCGTTGGGGAGTGTTGTCAAAATTTTCCTTGTAGGCTTGTTCCATCACCTGGGGTTTTTCCTTAAGTGGCATAAGCTACTCATAGTTTTACTGATTTGTTGATGAGCAAAAACAGAAGCCATACCATTTCATTAACCCTATTCCAATCTTGATTTCTAATGTCGCTGTAATACAAACGACCATTCCATTCAGCTTCTGTTTCTCCGGGTTTTTGCATAAGGGATGGCATTTCGTTATCGATGATGTCTTCCACGTTTTCAGAACGCTGTCGGTTAAATTCAGAGAGTTGCATGTATTCTGGTGCTTTCGGATTATTAGTTTTTCTACGAAGCCATATTTTATTTTGTTAAGCATACTTTTAAATTTTCCTTCATTTCTACCTGCGGGTTTTTCATACACTCGCGTCTACCACTGTGTTATACTTTCGTCATCCCTTGTTATTAAAGGCATCAGTTCCTCATCATCGTTGATATCTGCTTGTCCTTCTTCGGTTGTAGGACAAAAATCATTATCAAAAGGTTCATAATCAGCCATATTATATTAAAACAATTAAAAAAAGGTTTTTTATTACTATAATAATGATTCCAGCAAAACTTGACCCAAACCGATTACCCAAAGAAGTCAAATCTTTGAAAGCCGAGAGAACTTTGCATCGTGTGACATTTAATCCTTCCTCGGCGAAACCCGGTGAGACTCTTTACGTGCATTTGCCTTCCCTAGCTGAAGATGTGGTTTTGGTTCCTAACACCTTGGCGCTAAGGTTTGATCTCGCAATTCAACCCGATGAACGAGTGATTGTACAAAACGTAGGAAGAAACGTTGTCAGCAGAATGAAAGTGACCATGGCAGGTGAGGTGCTGAGTGATTTGAACCGATACGATCTTTATAAAACCTATGAAGACCTATACAGAGAAGACAGAGACGCTCGAATCGCCTATGGATTTGGATCTGAACTGGTGAGAAAGTTTCGTACTCCAACAAAAACAGCTCCCACTGGTGATGATGCAGATATTGCTAAGCCCACTGCCGCTGCCTACGGAACAAAATACTTGGTGCCTTTGGATTTTGAGCTCATTACAAAACATGGTGCGTTTTACTCTCGTGGTGCGTCTTCCATTATCTTTGAAGTGACTCTGGCCGACGCAAATAATCTTATTGGAGGATTAATAACAAAATTAACAACAGCACAAACTTACAACATTACTAATCTTGAACTTCAATACGAAAGTATTCATTCTAGTGTCTTAGCTGTCGCTGCCCGTGGATCTCAAAGAGCTTTTCTTTATGAGCATGTTGTAAGACTTTTACCTTTGACGACAAAGAAACTACGAAAATTAATCAGACCATCAACATTCCCAGACGAAGTATGATAGGAGTGTTTATGCTATTTGTAAAGCTCTACGAATCAGGTAAGCGAGACTCTGAAGCCTTTTATTGGCCGACGCTTACAGATGTTAAAGATAAAAAATGATTTGAACAGTTTAAAAAACCGCGCGGAATTAGAAATACAAGCGGAGAGGATTAAATTAGTCATCATTGCCATAGAAATGATAGCAGAGTTCGTAAAAAATGATATGAAAGCACCACCTTAAATATATAAATGAACCCCGTGAACACATACCTTTTAATGCTTTGATTGTGGGTCCTACGGGTTGTGGTAAAACACAATTTGTCGTCGAGCAACTTTTAGGATCTTTTAAAAATCAGTTTGACATTACTGTTCTTCTTTGCCCGACGTATGTCAATAATCGTATTTGGAGTGATGGAATGATTGGAGCAGCTATCTTTAACGATGATGACTTTTTGTAGATATTCTGGATCCTAACACTCTTTCTGAACATTTAAAATTTTGGTACCATAACACCAAACCAAAAAACAAAAATATAAAATATTATCAGGTGCTTTTTATTTTGGATGACATCGCTTGCGGTCAGGATGTCAAAAATCGTACTTCAGAATTGGTTCGTTTAGCTTTTAGCGGCCGTCATGATAATGTTTCTGTTTGGTTACTTTCACAACAGTTAACTTCTGTAGCTAAACCTTTTAGAGAAAACATTGGTTGCTTGGTAGTTTTCTACACACCAAGTAAAGTAGATTTAGAAACGATTCTTTCGGATTACGGCGCTGAAATCAGTAAAGAAGATTTGAAATCAAAAATGCAATATTTAAAAAATAATCCCCACAGCAAATTGGTATTTTCCTTGCGATATCCTTATGACATAAAGTTAGTCTAAGAATAATTTTTTTCAAAAAAAAATTTTTTTTTTAATTTATGGAAATCGAAGAACTTTTATCAAGATCAAACTATCCCAACTCAACTTGGTGAAGATTATTTGAGAGAGAGCAATTAAATGTTCTTGTCTCTAGTGGTCGGTCAAAAGAAATGGTAGGTAAAGAATTGACGCATGAAGAAGTTAAGAAATTTCAGAGGGTGAAGTTAAAAAATATCACAAACGTTATGAAACCGCTTTGGCTGCAAAGACTGCAGATGCTGTAGCTCAAAGTGCTATGGGTCTTGCTACAAAACGTTTGGATTATGCATTACCTATCGACGACGTTAATGCATTACAAAAAGACTTACAAGAAGATTATCTTATCTCTCAAGAACTTAAAGTGACTTGTGGTTGATTGTCTTTAATGTGTGGTAGGTTAATGGCAGTAGCTTCTGCAGCACTTCACGTCGCCAAACACATCGACTTAGAACAACTTTCTAAGTTAGGAATAAGTTCTTGGAATGACTTCAAAAAAGAAAAACTAAGTCTAATACAAGATGAAAATAAGTTGATAGATAAGTTAGAATCAAGTACTTAAAAAGATTTTTTTTATAACTTATAGTACGACTTCAGAACAA
Source organism: Entacmaea quadricolor (assembly GCA_024752375.1). Classification (NCBI taxonomy): domain Eukaryota; kingdom Metazoa; phylum Cnidaria; class Anthozoa; order Actiniaria; family Actiniidae; genus Entacmaea; species Entacmaea quadricolor. The sequence continues at coordinate 8,245 of JANTNT010220271.1, forward strand.
CCTAATAATCTTGAATCAAGTACTTCGAAACAACTTGAACAGGAACCTAAACAGGAACCTGTGAATATCACCAAAGTTAAAAGTCCAAGGTCGTGTTGAAGCAGGAAAATAATTAGTTGAACTGAACAAAAAAATAATAAAGCCAAAAAAATAGAGAATGAAGATTCTTCATCATCTTTTCAAAATTTATCTGAACTTGTTAATGTTGGGTTATCTTATGGGTATCGTAGGTTTAAGTATTGGTGCTTTAAGTTTGTATTGGCAATGGAAAGACCGAAAAGCAACTAATGAGGCCAAAAAAAAAAGAGCAAGCTCTTTCTAAAATCCATGTTCCAACCCCCATCATCTTCAAAAAGTGAAGTGAAACGCACTATTCCCGACATGGAATAATAAATTTTAAACTCACGACTTTGGTATGAAGATCATATTCAGTTTCTATTTTAAAAGTGAGTGACAGGTCCAAAGTATTTAAAGAATAATGACCATGTTTTCTGATAGAAGGCAACACCTCTTCACAAACCCAATCTTGAGATTGTTCGGCTATGGGCAATTTTGAACGAAAAATCAAAGAATAAATACCAGGTTCCGTGATTAACATTGATTTGGATGCATCATTTGCTGAGGGAACCGACAGCCCCATCTGAAAATCCTTATATTGTATTTTATGTTTGGCTCGTACATGGTTTTGTGTTGCCCTTTTAGGATCCCGATAACCAAGTACCTATTTCTTTTCCACTGAAATACACAGTTTTCTCTTGATCAATAAACACATCCAGCGACAGACTTAGTTCAGCATTGTTGTAAGTTTTCTTGACGAAAGATATGATATATATTATAGAATTTTTTTGGTTTCGTTAAAAAAAGTTTTTTTTAAAACTATAATAAACAATGAGTACAAAGAATATGATGAAAACTGTTCAGGACGCTGCGGTGATCACTGGTTTTGTGGCTGGTATTGGTTTGGTTGGAAAAAAGCCTTGAATGAATAAATCACAGGCAATCCTGCTAGTAACATGATCAATTATATAAAAATGACAGCTGTTGTAGCAGGCAGTCAGTACTGCTTTGAAAGAATATTTGGAAAAAGAAAAAGGCATCCCGATTTGAAATTCTTCGGATTTCTGCGACAAATAAAAATCAAAGATTTTTTACATAGTTATAAAAAAAAAGTAGCCACAGCAGCAGCGATGGTAGGAAGTGCAGTTCTTAATGCAGCAGCATTTATTGGTGAAGCTAGCTAAAGCATTAGGAGGAGGAAGTGAATCTGAGAACGATTAGAAGAACAAAAAAGACATGATAGGGCTTTGGAAAAATATCAAAGAGACGTCGCGGCATGGCATAAAAAAAGACGAGAATATCAGGATTGACTGTCCGAACAATATCGAAACAAAATGATTGCCGACGATAATTTTATAAACACCGATTATGCCTTTAAACTTTACGCTCAAGCCCACCCCGAATTCAAAGTTTTCCATTATTTAAAACACAAACCCCGTTATTATCAACCTTCTGAAAAACAAAAAAAAATATGAATTACTAACTGTAGGGATTGGAGGATTGGTCATTGGAGGAGCTGCAGCTTACTTTTTGTAGTAAAAAAAATTAATTTTTTACATATGATTGTCTTTTTAGAAAATAACCAAAATAATTTTACCACAATAATAAATCCTCCCATTGTTGGAGCCAAAAAAAAAAGATTAGTTAGTTGTTCAGTTTAAAATTCTTGATACAATCTCATCGGCGGCACCGTAAGCGTTAGTGGCACAAACATCCCAGATTCTCACTACACACCACAAACGCTAGCCAAAGTATTGTCTAAACATGGCTACACTCTTACTAAGGCTGCTAAAGGGTTTCTTGTTCCAAACATTATTCTACTGTTGGTCTGGTTGTGTTTGATGGTCATTTCATGGGGTAAGTCAGTGGTAAATCTATAACCACAACAGCAACCCCAGTTCAATGGAAAGTTCCTGCAGCTTATGAAGTTCATTGCGATCTAATCCACAGTTATAAAAAAGAGCCTGACGATTTATACGCAACAAAATCTCATCTGATAGCTAAGTTTCCACCTAAAGGAAATCCTTTTGATCCAGTTGAATACACACCTCAAGAATTCTTTGAACTTTCTGACAGTGTCGTCTGCACATTCAACGTTAAAGTTGATGGTGAAGATGTGAATTTCAACGGCAGAAATGTTAATCTTGTTCTCGAATTTATTATATGACGAAAAAATTAGAGCAAATTTATTATGCCCCTGGAGGATATTGGAAAGGCAACCCAGCGATTAAAAAAGCCTCAGCCAGAGTTTCTGAAGAAACAGCAAAAAATTGGTTAAAAAACAAACCCTTTGTCAAATTTATCTTCCCGTTCCTAAATACATTCCCAGACCTTCTGTCACTGTCAATGTCCCTAATGAAATTCATCAAGCTGTTCTTTTGTTTTTGCCTCACGACACTGTAAGAAAAAGAGGCAAAAAACCCACTACTGCATTGACTGTAGTTGATATAGCCAGTCGATTTAAAGAAGCTGAACCGTTGAGTACAAAAGATTATTGAAGTAGCAGCGGCGTTAGAAAAAAATCTAAACTTTTACAGACGGACACAGGAACAGAATTTATGGGCGCTGTGAGTAAAACTTTAAAAAATCACAACACACAAATTAGAAGAGCTGAAGCTGAATATCACCGAGGTCAAAGCATCGTTGAACGATTTAATAAAACTTTAGCTGAGCGATTGTTTGGTTATCAATATTTGAAAGAAATAGAAAATAATGTGGGAGAGCGTAATAGAGAATGGGCAGAAAGATTACCTCATGTCATCTATGCTTTGAATAACGAAATCACTAGAATCATAGACATGAAACCAAGAGAAGCAATCAAAAAAAATATATTGAACATCAATCTTACATTCGTAAATCAAGAGCTGTGGGTTTAAAAGAAAAACAATTACCAGCAAATATCAAAGTAAGATATCTTTATGAGCCTGGAGAATTAGAAGGCGGCAGTAAAAGAGCTACTGATCCCAACCGGTCTTTAGAAACTTACAAACTATCCAAAGCAGTAATTAAAGAAGGTCAACCCATTCTTTATTATTTGGAATCATTAGATCCAAAGAAAAAAGCACCTAGTAGAGGATTTGTCAAAGAAGAATTATTAGCAGTACCCTAGAGTTAAATTACATTCAAGACAAGTCAATCGCACATTCGTTTGAATATGTCCTTGTTCATTATCCGATTACGAGTTACTCTTCTAGAAGCTAAAACTACATCTCCCAACTGATACGATTTAAGAAACTCCTCATAACTATGAACTTTGGGTAACACTTTTCTCATGATTTTAACTTGCTTCCATTGTGGTTGAAACCTTAAACACATTTTCACTTTTTTAAATTTTGGTTCTTTACTACGAAAATCTGTTGTGATTTGTTCATAATAACATTGTTCTTTTAACCATTCATGAGGAATTTTTCCTCCTATAGGATGAGGTTGTGCTGGATCCCCAGTAAAAATAATTTGAATTCCTTGCATATGAGGTAAAAACATTTGTAACACTTTTAAAGGCACCGTACAAATCTCATCCCAAAGAATCACTTTTGGCTTTTTTGGAGTCATGTGTTGGATCCCAATCGATCTTTTTCTGTCCAATGAAAGAAAGAATGATACGTTCTGGTTTCCTAAACAATGCGTGTGTGTAAGAATCAAAAAATCTTCTTCATTACTCTTGTAGTTTTTCCACCTCCACCAACCCCAGAAAGATAAGATCGATAATGATACGTGATAGGATCTGTATGAATAGAAGTCAGTATTTTAGAAACATGTCTTAAATCAAATGAAAAATATTCTGGTAAAGGTTCATAATGAACTTTAGCTCTGTAAGCCATAATAGGTTCTCCTTTATTTCTCCAAATCCCTGGAGTAGCTGATAAAGAATCTGCAGTCACATAAGGATCTTTCCCAGAAATCAAATGTTCTACCAATTCTCGACGAACATAAATAGAATCTGTCGCTACTCTAGGAATGTCTTCAGCTGCAAATCTTAAAAGCATCGACATCACAATGATATGAGAATTACAAAGCATGGAAGATGGAAGATGATAATATTGCGGTGGATGACCTACCCAAAAAGAAATCACATGACATAAGGTTGTTCCAATCCATTTCATATCACATTCATACATGGTTCCTTCCTCACAACAATTCTTGATAATGAATTTAGCCTCTTCAGGATCTGTAATAACTCGACGTACATAAATATTTCTCATCACATCGACCTCCTTGTGTCAGTTTTCCAATAATAATTCTTTTCATCCTTGGAGTGTCTTGATTTTCTTGAGGAAGATCCATACTGTAACTGCTGTTGGAAACAATCACTTCAGAAATGTATAACTTCGTTAATATTTTCTTATCCATCATAAAATGCAATAAAGGTATTGGCGTCCAATGTTTTTAATAAAAATGTTTTCCATACCAAGCCGCAAAGATAGGATCTTTTCGAAACTTCCAAGACGAAACATTCCATAAGTCGGTTTTACTTTTTGTAAATACTCCTGAAAATCACAATGAGCATTTAACCTTTTGAAAAAATGGGAAGGATGACCATATAAATCAAAGTAAGGTTGACATTCACCTTTTGCTCCACACAAGAAGATTTAATATCTTCAGCGACATCCAAAGGAGTTGGTTGTCAATTTTGCATAAGAAAAAGCAAGATGAGAAAGACTAATTTCTCCTTGTGAAGGTTTTTTTAAAAAATCAGCATACCTTTTCATCACTTCATGAGTATAAAACGCTCTATATAAAACTCCATCATGAGTTATAAACTGATCCCAACGATCATCCAAAATCCAAACCGCTTTATTTTTTCTATTAAATTTTGTATAATGTCATCAGAACTTCTCTCATAAATTTTCACTTCATTCACTTTTGGTTGTTGAATATTATCTAACCAAGCATGTCCATTATGTTGATAAATCACCAAAGGAATTTTTTTATTTTTTACAAATTTACCACTATTATAAAATTCACCACCTGTGATATCTTTTACTATAATAGCTTTCTTTAATTTAGATTCTATTTAAGCAATGTCTTTTAAAGTACAACCTTTTTCTGCTATCGAGTTACCCCAATCCGTAATTAACTTAATTCTATTTTCTAAAACATTTGCTCTAGGAGCATTTTCATAAAACATCAAAAGAAGATTAGCAACACAATTACCAATAACCGCATTTCTCATAGGTTGTAATTTATCTTTTTCACCTGGTTTTAATTCAAACAATTGCCAAATCACACCTGACACAACTTTCATTATAAAAACGTTCATCTACAGAAATCAAAGTATTAGGATTGGTATCCTTGTTAATGATTAAAACCCTTTTTTGATTTCTGTACGAAGTTTTTACAGGTTCCATTTTTTTCACAAACGCACTTGTTTGACTATTTAAATCAAAATGAATAAAAGTCATTTCAATTTTATATTCCTTTCCTTCCTGTAAATGATTCAAAATCCTAGAAGCTCTTTCAGGAGTTAATTCATTTACAATCATACCCGATCCAAAAACTCTTTCATCTTTCTTCAATAAATTATTATCTACCCAAAATGTTGTAAAAATGTAATCCGCCTTAATTTTTTCTATGTAATTCATTAAAGAATCAAGGAGTCACAAAAGAATGTTCATGAGGTACCTGTTCATCCAAATCCATTGTAACTTTTTCTTTTGATTTTCTGTATCTAAGAATAACACGAACCTGTTCATCAGTAATTTTTTATCATGACGTGATTTTTTTTGATATTCAGAACGAGCCTGACGAACTTTTTGAGCAGCTTCTATGTTCATTATTATAATTATAAAATATAATTGTTACATTTTTTTTTTTCTTTTCTTTTTTTTGGATCTTTTGGATCTCTCACACTAGCAGCATGAAGGATTTTTTTCCACCCATGCGACGTACATTCCCACAAGTGGCGGCAAAAAATGTTGCGCCGCGCTGATGCAGTATTCCTATTTCTATTCTACTAGCAGCGGGCATCAATTAGACATACGTCTCGCGTGGTGCGCAAACCCTTCCTGCTGCTTAAAACCTAACGGGATGAAACAGTTAAGAGGGTGGGCATGTGATCTAACTCTGTTTGTCATTCTCTGGTACATTATATTTTCAGTTTCTCGTCCAAAAGCGTCCGAAATGATCGAAAATGACATCACACCAGCTGGGCGTGCTTGGCCATGTGCTGTGCTATCTCATGTGATTAAATCTCAATCAAACTTCAACTTACAGGTAAGTCTCGTTTAATTTTCCAATTCTATCACATGACCTCCAGAGTGGGAAAATCCCATGAGACTTTAAAGCTTTCAAACACCCACATATAAAGACTGGACTGGAGAGAACAGCTTAAGCCATTTTTTAAAGAGCGAAATAGTCTTCTCAGCGCTGTTAAGGCATGGCTCTTAAATTCAACTTTGACCCCCGCGAAGTTTATGAAGAGACGCGACTGGGCGTGAGGTTGCCCTGACAACGGTCGCATGTTGTTTTTAATATTGATATTCAATATGGCGTGCATAGGAGCTAGCAGTGAAAGCTAAGTTATTTTGTGACGTTTTCTTTGCTTTTTTTAAGCAACAAAGTATGTAAAACCTATTCTGACCTAATTTGCTTGGTTGAGGTGTACATTCAGGGAATTTCTGAATTCTATGCCAACATAATGCATGAGTCAACGAATACCCCGACCCCCCCACCCCGGGACAATGTGGGGATTAGAAAAAAAATGTGATTAACTCTCTAATAATACCCCCACCCCTGGGGATTATCCAATACCTTGAAATCCCCACCCCCAGGGCTGTCTTGATTAGCCTTAAAAAAACTGATAGCAAACAACTTCTCAATTTGAAAAAAATCTTAACTTAAGATTACAAATGATCACATAACATCTATTTTCTTGGAATAATTCTATATACAAAAGTTAATCGATTAATTATAATACACAAA